>APFE031573081.1:6032-34735 GCA_000404065.3 Pinus taeda
GCATTTTTTGTTCCTTCTTGGAGGGTGCTCTTGGACTTGCAAACCCTTTGAATGCCTTTTCTTTTCATTGGATTTTTCTTGGATTTCCTATCTAACACAACCCTTATTTCTTCCAAGGCCCCAGATTAAACAGTTGGGAACCTTTGTTTCTCTACCTAGCTACTTGATCTGCCAAGATTAAACAGTTTGGACAGATATCATTCTCTATACTACAACATGGAAATTGAAAACATGGCATGATCCAGATTGGACTGTTGGACCACCCATAAAAAATTGAATTCTTATCAAAACTGATACAGACATTGCCTTCTTAGGGAAATATGAGATCTTTGCATTTGTCAAAGCTGAGCATATTTGGACTTTTGATATCAATCATGAAATATGAAACCTATTGGTATAGGTATCCAACAGACACCATAGTTGAGGGACACAATGATATGGATAGGACAACTAGGTTCATTGAACAAATCCAAGAGATCCACCAGGAAGTACAGGAACAGCTGGAAAAGAGCCAAGCCAAATACAAGGCAAGGCATGAAAAGCATCGGATGGAGCATAGTTTCCAAGTTGGTGACCAAGTATGGCTGTATATCAGCAAGGACAGGATGCAAGGTGAAGGTAAAAAGCTAAAGCCTATTAGGTATGGACCCTTCAAGATACTTGAGAATATTGGTGAGAATTATTTTCACCTTGATCTACCAGCTTACATGCACATCTACTCAGTCGTAAATGCAGATTGCTTGAGATTGGTTGAACCTTCACTAATTGAGGATCCCAAAGAGCAGAGTCAAATGAATTCTATTGATGACCTGTTACCTGAATATCTTAATGAATTGTAGGAAGACACAGTTCTAGACAGGAAGGTGAGGACAACATGCAGAGGAGATGTTGAGTACCTCAGAATTGGGCTCAAGGGTTCAAAGCTGAGTAGTGCAAAGTGGATAGAGATTGGAAAAGTGAGAAAATTGTACCCTCACTTAGTCGATGCTTAAAAACCAACTTTTGGTGGTCCAGAAGCTTTTTCAGTGGGAAGGCCATGATCCGAATTGGATCCATGAAAAAATTATCAAAGTTCCATGACTGTATCAAATTAGGACAGATTTCAAAATTCATGAACAAAGAGCGATCAAGAAGGCCTCTTGACAATGGTAGTTTGCAGCCAGCAAGGAATGACGAGGACCTTGATCAAAGCACGCTGACTGAGGCCCATGGAGACCACGCAGGAGGAAAAAGTGGTAGTTAGGAAGCCCGGATTGGGAAACAAAGGGCATTTCTGATGTGTGATTAGCACTTAGTGCTAATTGTGCATCGCTGGGAAAAACCCCTCGAAAAGGAAAAGCCTCGAGCACTCGGTCACATGGGAAGTCGGGGAACCAGAAGGAAAGCGCTAAGGTGAAAGGTGGGTCCGTGCTCGAAAGCCTGCGATATATCAGAGGCACATTGGGACGGTAAGAAGATTTGGCAAAAAACGAGCGATTCCATTCAGCGCACAATGCATGTCTGCTGGATGAGAGAGAAAACTACCTCTCATCATCGTTCAGTCGAGCAAGTCAACTATGCGAAATGAGCGAACACCATAGGATCTGGGGACTCCAGATTTGATGGTAGAGATTGCGCCCAATGGAGAAATCAGATTTGACAGGGGAATTAAGCTGTAGTATACAAAAGTTTGAAGTCCAATTCAACCGTTGAGTTGGTGGATGAATCATTCCACAGTAAAACTAAAATATTGAACCGTCGATGAAGAGCTGGCAGAGTTCGTCAGAGGACAAGTGGCCACCTCCCTGTGAGACGTTGGCGATCACATAGAGGCAGGGAACTCCAAGCAAACAATAGTAGGCAATCTGAAGGGGTGGAAGAGGAAGCGAACAGTAAAGGAAAAATTGGCTTTAAGCCATGAACAGATAGAGAACATAATAGACAGAAGACGAAGACAAAGAGAGTGAGAGCGAAGAAAATACAGTGAAGCAAGAAGTAGAAAACAAAGAGTCGAGTTGACCTAAGGTAGCATCGAGCAGAAAAAACTAGGCTTGAGAGGTTTAAGCCATCCCCGTGAGGATATCTGTCAGAAATTGAGCACCATTGGACTCATCCCATTAAATACCAGAGAGGTCAAGACTTGGAAAGGAAAAGAGTCTGTGTACTCTAGTGGCTTGGGGAATCCAAGAACCACCCTACTAAGCATCCTCTATTTTAAGAGACTCAAGTTGAGCTCCTAATTGTAAATGTTTGATTTAAAGACACAATAAAGGAAGGCCACCACTGAAAGCTAGATCGGAGACATAGGCCTGGAGAATAGGGTGACCTCCTTATTAAATCTGTTGTGTTCTTGCATTTTCTTATTGTGTTTCTCTTACTGTTTTCCACTCTTCCAGTGTCTGTGTATTTTTCAATTTGATCGATCCATTGCCTATAACATAAACACACACCAGGACATGAGTCCGTAATACCTTCATTAATTAATTAATTAACTGAGGTCACTCACGAGTGATTTTCAAATCAGAAAGTTATGGAAATTCTGGTCATATTTAGAGAAAATCTGGCAAGGATTTTTGTAAATCCAAGTTATAGTAGTTAAACTTCAAAATTTTAGTTGTACTAGATGTTTTTGATGGTGTTGAATCCATTTCAACCATCAAAAACACGATTCGAACACTGTCACTACAAGATTTTTTGAATTTTTTTTGCCTGGATTCAGGCCACCTTTGGTCGTCCGGGCAATTCCTCCACCTCGTTAGATGACTCCTTTTTATAATACAATTAAAAAAATCCTTCATCACATCCATTGTTGACTAAAATTTTAAAAATAAGTTATTATTATAACTCCCCACAATATTATAATATTATCTAGCTTTTTCTTAATCTAACTATGATCAAATTCCATGCCACCATAAATATTTCAAACATAAATATTTTAACAAATGTCTAACATCCCACTCCAACATTTATTAAGTGAGATGTGATGTAGGAAAGTGTTTCCTCTGTGGACAGAGGCAACCCCTCTAGCCCTAGAGTGGATCTAGTCACAAACAAGGATAGATCAACAATAGCTTTCCTTAAACAGTTAAATTTGGAGGCCTACCTCAACAGGTGGTCGATGGAGTTCCGTTGCACTGCTCCAGCTTTCGCTTCCTGAATGAGTGATCAACATGCAACAAGGCAAAGGAAATACAACAAAGCACGTAACCAGGAACAACAATGAACTCTTTACTCACAAAGTCAAGAAGTCATGAGCTATCAAGTACATTACATACAAGACATAGGAAAACATCATTGATTGCATTAATAATGAAATAAAAATAAGCTTACAACCAAAGTCTTGATGTCACAAGCCTTCTCAGAGGGGTCCAGTCAGCATGTTCTTCAAGCATTCACTCTTTGAAGATGGATCTCCCAACATACAAGAGCTCTCTCACTCATAAGCTTTATAGAAGATTAAGGGCACTTCACAACCTTCCACAAGCTTTCAACAATCCCACACTTGCCACACTCACACCAGCTATCTAGCAAACTCACAAAGCACTAATAACACTACTCAACTAGCCAACTATCAGGAACCCGCAATGCATATCAATGGTGAGAGTTTAAATAGGAGAAGGATTCTCCATGAAAGGTGGAAATAAGAGCTTATCATCAAGGAAGGTAGCACAATTGACGGAACTGCCACACCAGGGAGGGAATGGCGACATAAACTAGGCCAACAACCAGATCTGGAGTCATCTGGAAGGCCGACTGTTGGAACAAATTCACCCAATCTAGATCATCACGAGCATATAACTAAGATTCATTGTTGACATCACAAGTGATCAGTACAGCTAGTCAGATCATCGCTGAAGGAAACACGTAGCCCCACGCTGGTGCTTAAAATCAGGCCATCGTGGGAATCAGGTGTACTTCCGCACTGGCAGCGTGAATGGATTGTTCATGAGAACCTCTCAGCGCATTTATTAATTAAATAACTGCGATGAGGCAAATAAATTAGGAAAAGTGGGTCAATTGGCAGTATAGGAGAGCATTTGTTTGTCATAAGCATGTTTGACTTGGACACATGACACAGTGAGAAGACCGGGAGTGAAAGCGGTGATAAATTACTGCGTAACAGATGCCCCCTAAAGTATGAGCACCATTTGGAAGAACTTATAGTCGCAACTGATATCTCTGATAGTGAAATATATGTAGTCTAGGTATGGATGCAGCCATCCAAAAGACATATGAACTAGGTCTGTGGTATGGATGCAGCCATCCAGCTAATGAGACCATGATAATGATAAAGGTATGGTTGCCGCCACCCATGAAGACTCAGGTATGGACACAGCCATCCATCAATGAGTCATGTAATCAAGAACAAATCCACACAACCCAAACATGTGTGATCTAAGTTTAGGGTCTTGAACCCAACCAATCATAGTACAAATTCTAACATGCGAATAGAGGTGCTGAAGTCAAGCATGATAGAAAATCACTTGATTACCGGTCGATGATGTAAACCATTAACAAGCGCAAGAGAAACCACCAATAATGTTAATGGATCTCAAGGTACTGTCAAGTACAATCCATGAAGTGTGAAGAATGAGTTGAAGTCGAACACCCGTGGAATCCCCCAATCAGTGACCAATGATGTAAGTCGACCATCAAGCGTGAAGAACTTTCCATTGAGGCATGCAATCTCTAAGGTACCAAAGGGGGATCTCTAGATCAATCTCCTAGATAATGAGTTGATGTCGATAGGAGACGACCCGTCGCAGGAGGGCCATAATGCTTCCCCCATCAATGACGCAGGACAAGGAACAAGTAGTAGATGGTGAAACCGAGTATCAGTGAAGGAGACAAAGGTGTAAACTGCAGAAGGATTATACTCTTGAACATGTCAGCGACACGACTCCGGAGGGTGGCAGAATTCAAGTACCAAAGGATCAGAGGCTTAATGGATAGAATGGATTAGATGGAATGAGGCTAAATGATAACCCAAACCTGCGAAAGGCCAAATGATGATGTATGGATGTCCCAACCCGACGAGAAGCAGAAGTGTCGATGTTCAAGAGTGACTAGCTGCCATAGACATTCAACGATGTTTTCCAAATATTCCCCCACCATTGCTCGTGAGCACCCCAATTATTTTTGAAAACAAGATTGAAGGGGATAGCATATGCTTGTGATATAAGTTTGGCCTTCGGTCGAATCTAACCTAGTAATAGTTTAACGAGCCCTAGGAGGGAGAAGCTTGAGTCTAGTCATGGTGATGAGTCCAATGTCGTCAGGGTTTAATGAGCCCGACATAGGCAAAACTCGGAGTCTTTTTCATGTTTAGGGAGTTTGAAAAAGACACAGAAAAGAAAGCTCCAAGGGGGTCCTTTTTCGTAAAGTCGTGTCTCTCAAGCCCGAAAAAGTATAAAACGATACTCGAAACAACCGCTTGACCATTACGATCAAGGAGTACCTTTCATGATTAGTGACTTCAACCTAAAAAGGTACAAAAGTGACCGAAGTTACGTCATTTCATAACCAATGACGAGCTCGAAATGACAAAATCCTGACAATATTTTCGTTTTTTAGACGGTCAGAAAAGAGCTTAAAGGTGACTGCCTCTTATTTATTTTTAACGAGTCAAGAGGAACAACTTGGCGATCCTTTCATATTTAACGAGTCAGAAAAGAGCTTAAAGGTGACTCGTCCTAGAGGAGCGAGTGGTATAAAGGGTAGCAACTAGTGCCGACAATGGTGGAATTGCTCAAAACATGTAATGGTTAAGAGGCTGGCTAATAAAACCACTCATAGCTGCGGTTCCTCAGGAAAGGAAAAACAACCAAGTGAAAGCATGTGATCAGCTAAAGAGATGGTGGCAATGGAATGAAACAACCAAGGCTCATTAGCAGATAAAATGGCAATCATGAGATGTAAATCAAGTATGGGTTCAGTTTTACACAAGCTTGAACCATGTGGAACTCTGCTTGGATTTGGTTTCATGTTGACACAAGCTTGAAACCAAAAACTATGCTTGTTATGAGTTCACATGCCCCCCACATAATGATGCAAATCGAGGTACATGCCCCCCAAGCTTCATTGCATTCAACAAGGTGGATAGAATGAAGGTTCACTTTTGAAATCTTGGAAATATTCGACTTGGATTTTACGAGATCTTAAGCAAAGACTCGATGTGGAAAGGGAGTTGTTTCATTTTTTTAATGAGGTTGACACGGTAAAAGAACTATACTCATAACCCTTGTTTCATTTTTTAATGAGGTTGACACAGGAACAAACTATCCTTGTAACTCTTTGTTTCATTTTTTAACGAGGTCGACACAAGATTAGAACTATCCTCGGGACTCCTGGTTTCATTTTTTAACGAGGTTGAGACAGGAACAAACTATCCTCATGACACCCCTATTGATTGGCCATATGAGAACACAACTCCCAAGAGGTCTTCGCAGGATGGAACGGATGCACTCTGGGAGGAATACATGTCACGATGCACTAATGACAAATCAGGTTCCAATGCCCCCAGCACATGATGTACGAGACCATCTGCATGATCATCACCAGAGGCAGAGATAGAACGGGTAGCCACATAATTGACCTGCGGGAAGGAAGGTACTGCTTGCGAGCAAGAACCAAGAGGGGATGACAACAGCACAGGAGGCACCGGGTGACTAAAGAATGACAATTGATCAATAGTCACCATTATTCCATCGTGCGGAAAACAAACCACACGGAAAAGTGAAGAGACAAGAGCTTCCATGGCATAAACATAGTCACGGCCAAGGAGAAGATTGAAATCTAAAGTACCTTGGACAATTAGTACATCTATATAGACGGTTTTGCCTCCCAAAGTAACAGGGAACTTCGAAAGGATCCCTAACCATTGACTGGTTCCTCCATCAAATTCTAACAGATTCTATGCGACCGGCAGAAGCTGTGGAGAACCCAAAGCTTGCCAAGTAGTGGAAGGCATAAGACTGAAATATGCACCCTCATCTAGGACAGTGCTAGGTACAACCTTATCATAGGCATGTACTGTAATATGGAAAGGCACATGGGATGGAAGGTGGAATGCAGTCAAATGACTCGAGTCAAAGGAAATGACCAAACTACTTGGTGGGGGAATCATATGATCGTCCCCCTGCTCTACAAGAACCAAAGAAGGACCCTCTTGACCAACGGGGATAGAAGGGTGGTTTTTGGACTCAGGAGAATCTGACGACACGAGAAGAACATGAGCATGATGCTCTTCCGAAACAGAGTGATCAATAGGTGGTGAACCCAAGTCGACACTCTCTCTGACCAATGGTTGGTCTAGAGCAGGCTTAGCATAGCCAGGTTCAGAAAGAGGAGCATGGACAAAAGAAGAATCTAAGTCAATCTCTTTGTCAACAGGGAGAGGGTCTGAAGGGAGCCTCTAATAACCAATGGGAAGTTGGGTTGAAGAAGCTGTAAGACTTTCCAAAATAGTGGAAGCTTTATCCATGAGCAGACAAAGGTGAAGGGGATGGTTGCCTTCACACAGTCTACAGGGGAATCGAATCTTCCCTTTCTTCTTACTGTTGCCAGTTGATAGGGTAGCATCACCATGAGCTTTAGAGGATGATGAGGGATGAGCTGGATCGTGAGACCATGCTTGGAAGATCCTAGGAATGCTACGACAATCACAAAGAAGATGGTCACCCTTGCACAATTTACAAGGAAACTTAACCTTCCGTAGAGGAGCAGAAGGTGTTTTGACTTGGGATGTACTCGGAGCAGTAGCTGCACAGGTGGCCTTGCATTTATCAAACTTTTTCTTCTTCTTCATCTTCTTCTTCTTCTTCTTCTTAATCTCCTAGTTACTAGATGTGAAACTTTCACTAGGTGAAGGAGGAGAGGAGGAGGAATAAATAGGGGAAGAAGGCGTAGGCTCAACCTTGGAATCATCATGCCATGGTTCAGACGAAGAAGATGGTGGAATAGGAGTCATGACACTTGGGACCACTGAGGTTGAAAACAACCATATGGGCAAACCGATGGTTAACCCAGGCAAAGGCAATGTTGCCATATACGGAGCATCGGCATTTCCAAACGGAGGAAGCGGACTAGGATTTCCATCTAGGGGAAGGCCTTGGCTAGTAGACTCACGGGATGTTTCCATCAGGAACGAACCTAAAAAACACTCTTATCACAACCAAGAACTCGAACTATAACCAAGAATATTTTGTGGGTAGTAAACTTTATGACACAGGAACAGAAATTGAACTTTTCATATTTCAGGAGTCGAGAAAAGGACGACAAGGTCACTCTATCTCTTTCGAGGTTTAATGAGCCTGAAAGGATAAGTGCTCAGATGAACCTTTTCTTTTAGGGAGTCCGAAAAGGAGTGAAAGTGACTAATCTGGAGAACTAGGAAAAAGGTTTACCAAACAACCCGTAAAACTGCATATACACCTTGGCAGTGATATCAAAACCAAGTACTTTCCATACGGCAGTCAATCTTCCTGAATGTTGTGTTCGGTGCGTTACATTTTACAAGGCAGTAGACATGGCTTCCTAAGGATAAAGGATGATAACCTAGTGGGGTCTCCCAATATATACTCGATAGTACATGGGAGCACAATTCCGTACTAGACCGCTATTGAGTCATAGAAGGAGGAATCACCCATATTTGAGTGAGAACAATAGTGACTAGGTTTAACAACGCCAGAGCACATCTCTAGCCTAGATCTCTAAATAATGAGCATTATGTTCCAATGCGTTGTTAGATTTATTCATTTTATTTTAAAGTTGATCTTGGATTAAGTTTTAGTTTTCAGGCCTTACCGTATGTATTCAACAAATCCAAGGATGCAGCTAGAATGAGTAAAACATCTTTTTACTTCAATGAACACCTACCTACAGGAGGGTAGAGAGATCACTCCCAAGCCAAGAAAACCAAGACAAGCAAATACAAACACTAAGAACCAAAATGCATCAATACACTAATCTCACGATGCATCGATACTACTAATGAAAGATTTAAAATTCGCTTTCCAATTTTTCAAACATGAAAATTCGTAATGCAAATGTACTTTCACTTTCATATGCTAAATGACTGAAAACTTTTGATTTCCTTTTTTGTTTTGAATTCACAGAAGCAAACAAACAAGTGTGAAAGAACTGGTTCATCCAAACAATTGTGATCTATGCTTGGTAGTGAAGAAATTGAATTAACATAAAAGACTCGTTCAATAATTTTCACTAAAAATCAACCAGCAAGAAAACAAGCAGTGAAAGAGCCTCAAGCAAACCATAAGAAGGTTGTGGATGAACCTTGAACAGACAAGTAACCCAAGCAAATGGTTTCCCGATGAAACTTTTAAAGGGCTAGGTCACATAGTAAAAAAAAACACAAGACTCACTCAATGAAATCAAAGAGATAGTACCCTAACCAAAAGAAAATTAAAACAAGTGAATGAGAGGCAAGAAACAACAGGGGATAAGAAAGATTGATGAATCTAGGAGGTAAAGTTGTCAAAACAACTTTACAGGAATCATCGCAAGTGTTACACTCAGAACTAGAGATGTCATCGCTAAAATAGGTACCATCGCTAGTGATGCACAGACAACTAGAGATGTCATCGCTAGAATAGGTACCATCACTAGTGATGCACAAACAACTCGATATGTCATCACAAGTTTTACACTGACAACCCGAGATGATCGTGGAAGTACACCTATTTTCCGCGATGATGCGATTTCAAGAGTCATCGCAGGAATTAAACTATAAACCCGAGATCATCGCAGGTTTAAAGCTATAAAGTGGCGATGACATCGTGACTATACATGTCTTTTCTGCGATGATTCGATTTCAGGAATCATTGCGACTGTGTGACGTTAACCAGCGATGCACAAGATTTGACAAAAGAGTGATCACGATTTCAGCGCGACTGTTAGACTATGTTCCACGATGATGCAAAAAACAATGGCAAACAAGCCAAAAGCTCCAAAACGAAAACCAGCCAATCTAACAGATAATAGAGGGACCTCCCAGATCAATCTAGGTGACCCAAAAGACTGATAACTTAGCCCCAAAAACAAAGAGAGACCAAATTCAAAATCAAAACAAGAGAAAAGATAAGAACATAGGATAGGCTACCCAGTGGAGTCGCCAATTTGTGATGCAGGAAAGTGTTCCCTCTGCGGACAAGGGCAACCCCTCTAGCCCTAGAGTGGGTCTAATCACAAACAAGGACATATCAACAATAGCTTTCCTTAAACAGTTATAGTTGGAGGCTTACCTCAACTGGTGGTCGATGGAGTTCCGTTGCACTGCTCCATCTTCTGCTTCCTCAATGAGTGATCAACCTGAAACAAAGCAAAGGAAATACAACAAAGCACATAACCGGGAACAACAATGAACTATTTGCTCACAAAGTCAAGAAGTCATGATCTATAAAGTACATTACATATAAGACATAGGAAAACATCATTGATTGCATTAATAATGAAATAAGAGTAAGCTCACAACCAAAGTCTTGACGTCACAAGCCTTCTCAGAAGGGTCCAGTCAACATGTTCTTCAAGCATTCACTCTTTGAAGATGGATCTACCAACATACAAGAGCTCTCTCACTCATAAGCTTTACACAAGATTAAGGGCACTTCACAACCTTCCACAAGCTATCAACAATCCCACACTTGCCACACTCACACCAGCTATCTAGAAAACTCAAAAAGCACTAACAGCACTGCTCAACTAGCCAACTATGAGGAACCCACAATGCATATCAATGGTCAGAGTTTAAATAGAAGAAGGAGTCTCCATGAAAGGTGGAAAGGAGAGCTTATCATCAAGGAAGGTAGCACAATTGATGAAACTGCCACATCAGGGAGGGAACGACGAGATAAACTAGGCCAACAACTAGGTCTGGAGTCATTTGGAAGGCTGACTGTTGGAACAAATTCTCCCAATCTGGATCATCGTGGGCATATAACTAAGATTCGGCGCTGACATCACAAGCGATAAGTAAAGCTAGTCAGATCATCGCTGAAGGAAACACATAGCCCCGCGCTGGTGCTTAAAATTGGGCGATCGTGGGAATCATGTGTACTTCCATGCTGGCAGCGCGAATGGACTATTCATGAGCGCCTCTCAACGCATTTATTAAGCCCATAACCGCAATGAGGCAGATAACTTAGTAAAAGTGGGTCAATTGGCAGTATAGGAGAGCATTTGTTTGTCATAAGCATGTTTGACTTGGACACATGACACAGTGAGAAGACCGGGAGTGAAAGAAGTGATAAATTACTATGTAACAAGAGATTTCTTACGTAAATTTGATTTAAAACTCTTTTATATATGTCCTTCATATCCAAGAGTCACTAAGAGATCTTTCACTAATTATTTTATGTGTTTGACAAGACATTATCAAATCCATCTTTCATTAAAAAAATTGTCCTAAGATAAGACACGTTTTGTGATAAAAATTTAAAGCATAGTTGTTGTTTTATTAATATATTGGAATCATTTTTATATGGATGTATCGGGCGTATCTTTGAAACCAATTTAAAAACTATAATAAAGGGCAATCAAACTTAAATCTCATTCCAATAATCCTAACCAATTATAAATTTTTCTATTTTAATATATATTTATATATAAAAGTTTATAAGAACTTATTTATACTTGTAAATTGATTCCAAATACTAAAATTTTGGAGGCCGGAGTTAGTGATAAGGCTTATTTTCATATTTCTTTTTCTTTTTTACACTATTAAATTATCACTGAAGTCTCTAGAAATTACATTACCGAGAGAAACCACTTACTTTCATATTGCTTGTATTTTTTATATTGGCCTAATAAGGCTAAGCTAAATTCCGGATAACATTTTAAGGATTTGAGAGAATGCTAACATATGTAAGAAGTCAACAAGGTTCGGTCACTGGCAATTCGTTGGAGGGATTTTCTAATTGTTGGCACACAAGTTTTATCATGTGCTTCTCATGCGTGCTCGTCCAGCCACTTATGTATTGGGATAAATAGTTTCTAGGTTGGTGTTGTTGCTCTAGCGTATGAAAGGATGATAACGATTTATCCAATCCAATCCAGCAACGAACTATGAAGTAGCATTGTAGCATTTGAATCAAGAATATTGATAAAATTACAATGACATCGATTATAATTTTATAATGCCAAACTTTGGTTTCGCAATTAAGTGGAAAATGCTATTAGTGTGGGAGATAGTGAATGAGAAATTTAAAAATAAAAAATAAAACCATTAGCCAACACAAAATCCAGAAATTGAACATGTGTGACTCTAAGATAGGGTGTGTATTATTAACCATATATAAATGATAGCAAGGTTGCCTTGGTAAGTAGACACTCAAGTATCCAATTCTTTCAAACCGCGATTATGATAATGATGTCTTCTTCATAGGGGTGGTATTTGGTTTATGAGGCAACACCATGGATGACTTCTCACATGCTTTTTGTTGTTTGACTAGTTGATTAAAGGGAGGAATGTTGGAGGTGGCCAAACATATGTTTTTGGTAAATTTTATAAGGTAAAATTAAGGGAGTCAAGTTTGTTTTTTAATATAATTATATTAATTAAGATTTTTCTTGTAAAAAGGAAAATTGTTAAATAGAAGGTTGTTTATTTAGTTTGATTTATCTAATATTTTATATAAGCATAAATGATAAACAAATTATAAGAGTTTTGACAAAAGAAAACTTGTACAAATGGCCACAAGAGTCCCATGAACATGAAGTTTCGATGAGCATATATGGTAATTCAAAAAGTCTTTCGAAATGGTATATGACATTATTGCTTGAATAATTATTTGAAGAAAGAGTGAGCTCTTGTAGAGGGCTTGATCACCATATTCTTATTTTAATGGGTATGTCCGAGTGTTGCAATCATGGAAATTACACCAAAGCACCTTTTTGGAAGGATAATCCAGTGATAACAAAGTAGAAATCACATTTTTCTTACTTGGATGTATGTGAATGAAAGAAATCTCCATTTTACAATAGTATGAAGTATTTTTTTTATTTTCATTAATGACTTCTCAAGAAATATTTTCATTCATTTCATTCATTCATTCTCATTTTAGCCCTCAGGGTTAGCTCAATTGGTCAAGGTCTCATTGCCAAAGAACCTTGCCATTGCAAGGTCATGGGTTCAATTTTCCTCGATGCCCTTATTGTTAGGCTCAAATTAGTTTGGCCAAGGGGAGTGGTCCCTTCAAGTGGACCTACCTTGATTTTCCATGAAAAAAAAAAATAAGATATATCTATATATATATATTCCTTTCTTTAAAAGAAAAGATGGGAGGTTATAAAAAAAATTCATAAAATATTTTTTATAGTGGAGGAGAGTATTTCTTCAAGAATTTTGAAAAACATTGCATTGTGAGAAAAAATAAAAATAATGCAATTTTAATAGAGAACTCTTGATACATGTTTTAGAGTATGTGTAATGCTCCATCCCACTGTTCGTAGCCTTGAGGTTGAATGGGATGTATTGCTTTTAATTAACTTGACATCCATGAACTCACTATGAAAATGGTGTTACGATTTTTTTCCTTTTTCCAAAATTAGCGGAATTAACTTTGGACACTAGAATAATCTTAGTTTCCCTGAGAGATTTCTAGCGATAAACATTTTAACATGATCTGACACTTGGATTGAAATTCATGCCCATTTAAATTTATTCACTCCATCCCTGCCACATAAGCAAGAACCTGCCACATGGCACCCACATGTCACCCATCTGACACCCACATGGCACCTACATGGTTCCCTTAGCCCACCCAAGCGACTCCACCTCATTCCTGGCACCAAATCGCAACCATGGTTACATCCTCGTGGCACCTACCACATCATGTTTCCTAATGGCCCCATGACATTTCCCTTAACTTGCAAACCAACATTTACCATTATAAGAAATCTAAGTTAAACCCATCACCACTCACATACTAGCTCATCATAAATTGATCACCAGTGTCTATATTACAACACACATCAAATGTGCCACGCCTTCCTTCCAACAATGAACAAAGGGGGGTCTTCTATTTTTCCCTTCTGTCATTAAACGATGAGTGACTCCGCTCTGGAAAATTCTTCCATGTCTCCACTTGGCTGCAACAATAACCTATATAAATTGTAGCCCCCCTACCTTCTAACATATAACAAGGGGGGTCTACAATAGTCAACTAACAATCAATTGGCTGACATAATTTTCTCCATTATGTTCCCTCCATTAGTTTGCAGCTTCCCCACCCTGGTGCACTTAAACTATGACCTTCATGGAACGACCAAATTTCCCATGTCAAGTGATGGGAATGAAACACTGTCTTATGGTTCCTTTCAATCGCACCCTAGTTGAAAATATCCACATCAAATCCCTTAGGGGACCCATGCTCCATGCTGAGGTGGCTTTCAGCCACATTAACTTCTCATCGATACCACATAGTTCTCCTACACCTAATGGCACCACCAAGCACCTCCCTGTATCATCAGGTGACATGTCATTCCTGATGTCCATGTCATCATCCTTCTACCGACATGATGATGCCTCTCTTTAATGTGGCATCCTCCCATGATGTCATGTGTCACTCAGAAAATATCCGCTTAGACTTCCAAATGGGTCTTTCCACCATGTAACATTTTACACTATCAACAGGCACATTAGCATGCTCGCCACATCATGAGTACATGCCATCGGTGTCCCTTCTAGCATCCCCACCTTGGCTCAAGTCCCGAAATTTGAGAAAATTACCACTTCATCTGATCTAAAATTATTGAAGGTTTTTTGTAAAATTTTGCAAGTTATTTTATGTCGTGTGGGCAATGGATAGAAATTGCAAAAGCACATAAACTTATTAAAATTAGTTAAGCTTTGTAGATTTTAACAATGAAAAACAAACAACATGCAACATCACAAAACAACAATTCAATGATGGATTTCACCCCTCCTAGGCTACGTCTCAGGGTCCAACTTCCAATGTTGGAACTTTATATTATATGCTTAAAATGACAATTATTAAATCAACATATAATGTTTAAATTGAAAAAATAACACTTCCATTATGTCCAGAACACCCAAAAACCCCCCTGTAGGCTCTTCTTGGGCTCAAAAAGGCCAGAAAATGGCTAAGTGAGGGCTCCTTCTTCATTTCCTTGCTAATTTTCCTACACAATTGACTCTATCAAAATTGAAAATGAATTCTTCCTTTTGGAGGCCTTGGAGAGTGATAAACTAGCACACGTTCATCGACAAATCATTCGATAAATGTGCAAATTATCGAGTCACTAAGAGCGGCAATAGGGTCACACTAATATTCCTCTGCCCCTTGGTTTGATCGTATGGTATATAATATGACCGAGATGCGGGGCAAAGGCCACATGCCCACAAACCCTCTGCTCTAGGTCACATTATCATTATATGACTGCGAATTAGGGTGTAGGCAGGGTGTGACGAGAGCCACCCCTCTAGTGATAAGAGTCGAAGGTTATCTGATATTTAATGGGACTGGGGATAGTGTGAACTCCCGATCCCTTCTGCCTTAGCACGACACACGATCATGTCACGTTCACATGACTCGCTGTTGGGTTGGTCGGGTGAGGCCGCTGGCCCACCCCCCCTCTGCAAACTACCAACTATTACAATTTAAATATATGTGGCCCATGTTATATAACAAGAATCATTGTGTGGTGTATTGGTAAAGCATTGCACTGTGATGACGGAGTTCATGGAGTTGAACCCTATCGAGGTTGGTCAGTAAAGTAACAAATTTTACATGAACTTCGAGGGCCACATGGCGCCCTCTCATAGGGCCACATGTTACCCTCCAATTGGCCAAAACCAAAGCTTCACCAACTAATAGAAAACTACCAATTATCCCTCTACGATTATGCCACATGTCAGTATGGGATTGGTACATCTAACCACTATACTTCATACTCACCTTGTTGACATCAATGCCATGTCATCATACAACTTGTTGAGTCAGCTACCCAATCAACCCTGCAAGTTTACTTTTTAACTATTTTCCAAAAAAAATGAAATGTGATAACTTTCTCACATAGTGTTGGATTGAGGCGATTCAAGCATCGTTGGAATCAAAACGATGTGATCTACAACCTAGAACTAGTTTTGAGAGAATTTGAGCACTTTTATCTTTGAGCATATTTTTGACCCCCTAGATCATTTCTCCCCATTGGAAGCTTTTAGACCACCAAAAGTCTACTTTTACTCGCACGTAAGTGAGATTACAGCTCCCTCACTTTTCTGATCTCAATCCACCTTTCTTTACTTGGATTGGTGCCTTTGAGCCCCACTCGAAGATACCCCATATTACCTCTACATGAAGTCCTAATTCTCCTGTTAAGAATTGAGTCTTCCTGCAACTCATCTAAATATCTAGGAGTAAAATATTCTATAGATGGAATTCGAAAATTCTCTTCATGATTGTCAACCATTGGAGGTTCATACAATCTCAATTTTTCCACGTTGACAATAGAATAAATATGCATGTAAGGTGGCAAATCTAGTCGAAAATCATTGTTATCATTCTTCTCCAAAAGTTTGAAAGGACCATATATAATTGGATTGAGCTTTTTACCTTCACCTTGAAGTCTTTCCTTGTTGTTATACAACCAAACTTGATCTCCTACTTGCAAATCATGATCAACCATATGCTCGTCATGTCTTGCTTTGTACTTGGGTTTGCTATTCTCTAGTTGCTCTTGTCCTCTTTGATGTAGTAACTAAATTTTTTCAATGAAATGAATGGATTTTTCCACATCAATATGTCCAACTACTGCAATATAACAATATGCCCAAAGGAGATGCATTATCGTTTTTTCACTACTTATGTCTGGCCTTCGGTTTGTGGATGAAATGCGATGCTCTTATTCACCTTGGTGTCCATGAGTTCCCATAAAATTGACCAAAATTTCTCGACATATCGAGAATCTTGATCATAAATAATAGAAGTTGGCAGTCCAAAGTGAACCCATATATTTTGGAAGAACATATTTGTAGTTTTTTCAGTTGTAACTTGCTTCTTACATGGCATCAACACACACATTTTGTTGAAACGATCCACAACAACATATAGATAATCATGAATTTTCCTAGACATTGGTAGTCCCCCTATAAAATCCATAGAAATAGTTTCACAAGGATGAGAAGGAACATGAACTGGAGTGTACAAACCCAATTTCCTATTGCTAGGCTTGCTAATAGAACACATGGAAAATCCCTTTACATATCTTGAAATTGTTTCATTCATGTGAGGCTAATAACAATACCTCTGAATTTGAGAAAATGTTTTGCCTACACCAAAGTGACCAATAATAAGAGAAGTGTGGGCTTCCCTTATGACATTGAACACATAACTTACGAAGATGATACAACAACTTGTTATGAATATGATAATTCAACTATTCAGCATGATTGGCTTAACTCAAATTTTCATAAACATCTTTAAAATTGCCATCTTGAGCATATTACTCAGTATAAATTTCATGCATGACTGAATTATGCTTAAGAATGACAGATGCATTAGCAATAAGCCTTGATAAGATATCAAAAACTTTATTGTATATGCCTTTATTGTACCTAATTACCAAATTAAATTGTTGTATGAATCTCGTCCACCTGAAATGTCTAACCTGTTGTAGCTTAGTTTTCAATTATAAATATGGCAAAGGTTGATGGTTAGTATGAATAATAATTTATTTACCCATCAAATAATGCTTCTATTTCTTCGCACTTTGTACCAAAGCATACAACTCTTTATCATAAGTTGGATAGTTAATTACTGCATTGGTAAAGGTTTCAAAATGATAAAATAAATGGCTTACCATGTTGCATTAAAATTGTTCCCATAGCATAATCACTTGCATCAGATTGAATCTCAAATGGTTACTTAAGATCTAGAAGTGCTAGAACTGATGATATACTAATTTTCTCTTTCAAAGTGTCAAAATATTTATGTCGCTTGTCTCCCCACTAAAAGACCTATTTCACACTTGGCATAGCATGTAATGGTGCTGCAATGAGTCAGAAGTTAGCGATAAATTTTCTCCAATATTGGGTTGCTCCCAAACATCTCCTAACTTCTGTTACATTGTTAGGTTTAGGCCAATTCACAATGACTTCAACTTTTGAGGGATAAATCTTCAATTCAACCCCTCCTACAATATGACCCAAACAAACCAAAGAGGTTTTCCCAAATTCACACTTAGATATCTTCAAACACAATTTTTCCTTTTTCAAGACATCTGAAACTTGATTCACATGCTTGACATGCTCTTCATGAGTCTTACTAAAAGTCAGAATACCATCTAAGTACACTATGAAAAAATCATCAAAGAATGGTCTCAAAACATCATTCATAACTATCATGAATGCTGCAGGTGAATTGCAAAGGCCAAACAACATAACTAACCATTCAAACAAACCTTATTTTGTCTTAAACGCGGTTTTCCAGATATCATCTTCAACAATCCTTATCTGATGATAAACACTTCCCCAATCTAACTTAGTAAAGTAAACAACTTCCTTTAATTGATCTAGCAAATCATCAATGTGAGGAAGACAATAACGGTTCTTTGTCATGATCTTGTTCAAAGCTCAGAAATCTACATGCATGTTCCATGTACCATATTTCTTTGGAACCAAAACAATAAGATACCCACAAGGATATGCACTAGGCTTGATCACCCCTTTGTTAAGCAGCTCTTCAATTGTCTTCTTGATTTCTGCATCCTCCAAAACTAACATTGTATACATGCCAATATTTAGAAGTGGCACATCTTGCTACAAGTGAATCTCATATTAGATTCCTCTTTTAGGAGGAAACCCTTTAGGTTCCTGAAAAATCTTGTCGTAAGTGTTACCAACTTCAACCAATTCATGCTTAATTTTCAAATCACATCTTGTGAAAGCTTCATATTCAACAATATATTTACATTTAATCATCAACAACACAAAATTATTACTAGAATTTACAAGCCTTTTCATCTGACCAACACTTACAAGAGATAAGTTCATGTTCTTGAGATGTGCTCTAATAATATACTTAAATCCATATTTAAAAATATGATATTTTTTCTCAAGATGAAAGAATATGGATTTTCGGTCATACAAGTATGGATTCCCTAAAAAAATTCCACATATGTCATGTGGTACAACATCAAGCACTATCTCATCTATAAAATTTTCAATGATGGCGAAATTGAGTTTACACTTTCTTGTCACTTGTAATTTGGCATCATCAAATACCCAACCCAAAGGGTATGGTTTAGTATGAGGTATAGTTTCTAAATTTAATTTCTTGATAATTGCTTCAGAAGTAAGATTGACTTGGGATCCACTATCAAACAATGTATCAACATTTGTACGTTTTGTAATGAGTCTGATATGAGAAAAGTCACTTATTTCTTTATCATTTTGAGACTCAATAGGCTTAGTAGTAGAACTAGTACTTGCATTAGAAGATTTACCTTTTATTCATGGTTGTGATTTTGGTTTCATCACTAGAATTAGATCCTATATCTTGTTGAGTTGTAGCAGTGGTATTTTTTTCCCCTTATTATTAAACTTCTTTGGTCTCATTTATGGATGTAATTTCCAACAATGGTCTTCATAATGGCCTTCTCTTGAATCATTTTTATAGGTAAATTTCTCTCCCTCTTTCTTGACTGTAGCATTCTTTTTTTCTTTTTCTTTAAACTTCCCCTTTCCTTTGTATCCATATTTCGAAGGTTTCTTGCTATTCTCTTAAGGAACATTTTTGCCTCTTGATTCTAAATGAGTTTTCTAAACACATACTTCATCTAGATTTCTGGTAATAAACATAAGTATAGTATGTATCAAATAACTATTTAATGCACCTATATATTTATGGAGAGTGTCTTGTGAAGACAAATCAACACTCGTGGTTAAAGTGCTTCTTATAAATTCTTGTGTGTAACTTTGGACACTCTGACCTTTAGCTTGTCTAAACAATATCCAATCGATAATTGCTTTTAGCATACAAGCTAGTGGATAAAATTGCCTTCTTAATAAGACTATAAAATCATTCCAATAAGGGATAATTTTACCACTTTTCTTAAAATCTTATTTAGTTCTCGCCTCCCCCACCTGATGAGAGTTTCACTTTCCAAATGAAGAGAAGTAAGATTGATATTAGTAACATCATCCTCAATCTTCTGAATCCTACAATAGACTTCAATTTGATGAACTCAATTATCCAACTTTTCTACATTTACTTCCCCATTTTACATAGACAATTCAAACTTGACATCAAGCTTAAGCAAAGGATACTTAGAATTTAATTTTCAAGATCTAGGAGGAGTATGTCTAGGTGTTGAAGGAGGCAAAGATGGAGGTGAAGGAGGAGGTGGAGGTGGAGGCTTTCTCCCATCACCACAATTACCTTTTTCTTTTATTAAAACTTTCTCCTTGCATCCTTTTTGTCCTCTCATTGTACAACATTTCACCATTTCTGACATATCATAGAAATCCTTTCTAAAATCTCTCTCATCCTCATACATCATCTCCTCCCCTTCTTCACATTCCATGACTAGTGGAACTTTTGGATTTTGCGACCTCCTTAAACCAATTTGAGGGTTTGGTTATTCAAGCACTCCTCCTCTTCTCGAGTTAGACCTTGTAGTCATTCAAGAAAACACTTGCAAAAATGATCAAACCTTCAAAACAACTAGGCTCTAATACCAAACTTATTTGAAATTAAAAATTCAAGGTTTCTTGTAAAATTGTGCAATTTAATTTATTTCTTGTGGGAAAATGATCAAAATTGCAAAAGAAGATAAACTTATTAGACTTAGTTAAGTCTTGCATATTTTGATAGTGAAAAATAGACGACATGCAACATCACAAAACAACAATTTGATGACATAGTTCACCCCTTATGGGCTATGTCTCCACATCTAGCTTCTAATGTTGTCCCTTTATATTCTATGCTCAAAATGTTAACTACATCAACTTGAAAAAATAATATTGCCATTATGCCGAGAACACCCAAAAATCCCTGTGTAGGATCTTCATGGGCTCAAAAACACTGAAAAATGGCCAATTTAGGCCTCCTCCTTCATTTCCATACTGATTATCCTACAAAATTTACCTTATGTAAAAATTGGAAACGTATTCTGCCTTTGGTGGCCTTGCAAACTGACAAACTGGTGCAGGTTTCATGATAAATCCACAGATAAATGTACAAATTGTCAGGTTGTTAAGCGCACCAATAGGGTCGCACTCGTGTTCCTCTGCCCCTTGGTTCGGTCGAATGGTATATAGTATGATCCGAACACAGGCTAAATTCCATGCTCCTGTCGGCCCTCCTCTCTAGGCCATGTTATCATTATATGACCGTTGTTTTGAGCGCAGCTAGGGTGCCATGTGCCCCGCCCATCCCATGATAAAAGTCAGAGGTTATGTGATATTTAATGGGACGAGGGTCAGGGCCAACTCCCCTCCCGTTCCACCTTAGCATGACACACGGTCACATCGCATTCACATGACTCGAGATTGGTCCGGTCGAGAAAGCCTATTGTCCGCCCCCCCAAAAAAAACCCCAAACTACCAACCACTACAATATAAATATATGTGGCCCATGTTATATAACAAGAACCACTACATGGTGTATTAGTAAAGCATTGCACTATGTTGTCGAAGGTCGTGGGGTTGAATCCTGCAGAGGTCAGTCATTCACCCAACAAATTTTACTTGAACTTTGAGGGCCATGTGGCACCCTCTCATAGGGCCACATGTCACTGTCCAATTAGCCAAACCAAAACTTCACCAACCAATAAAAAACCACCAATTCTCCCTATACAATCATGCAATGTCTCAACACATGATTGACCCGTCTGACCACCATAATGCATGGTCACCCTAGTGATGTCAGTACCATGTCATTGTACGGTCTGCCTAGTCAACTCTACAACTTGACCTTTTTATTATTTTCAAAAAAGTTCAGAAGGTGATAAATTTATCATACAGTGTCAAATTTAGGCGATTCAAATCTCCTTGGAATCATAATGATGAGATTTACGATTCAACACTAATTTCGAGAAAATTTGAGCATATTTTTATCCCATGGATCATCATCATTATAAGAAATTTATGGGGTTCACCATGGACCCCTCCTATAGAGTTTCCATGTCATTGCACTCGGCACCATCATGCTAGGACATGGAGTAGGCCCCCAACCAAATTGGGCACAACGTGAATGGGAAAAATACTTGTCAAGTAACAGAAGGACTTTTTGTCCCATGAAGGCACACCTTTTTTCCCAAGGATGTGAATATGTCTAGCTCCATACAAGCATTACTTAACAAGAATCCAAACCTCTTTAATGTTCAACCATAAAATTTCCTTAGTGCATATAACAAATAAGAATGGAATTTTAGACACCATAGTAGTGTGACTGGATTCTTAACAATCAACACTAGTCATGAAAATGATTATGCAAAAATATCTATATATATATTAATAAATATATATAATAATAAATATATATATAATATATATAATATATATAAGTCATTCTAGGAAGCTATAAGGCTCTCACATTTTGAGAACAAAACATGTAGTACATCCCATTGCACACACACACATGAATACATGTCCATTGTTATAAATGATAACATTCGACACTCAAGTGCAACAAGTATACATGTAAACCATTATCTTGTTATCTTGAGTGAATAACAATTGAGGGAGGGACTTAAACTCTCCACCCAACTGTAGGCAGACTACACCACCATATTTCTTGTAGTTGACCACCCTTGGGTCAGATTTTGCAATAGCCCTGGTGAAAATTCCATGTAATAAAAGTTAAAAACAATAACCATGGTCGATGGGATATTTATTCCAAGCTGAATGTTGGGAAAGTCATCCTAGGGAGTGTTCATTTGGTTATTTATGGCTATGGAAATTGGAAAAGGCAATGGCTAAGGCTTTGAAAATTCAAAGTGGCATTTTTGGCATAGTTATTTATGAAATAATGGAAATTAGGAGAAAAAGGAGGTGACATGTCACAAATTGCATGAGAGGATGAAAATCAAGGAAAATAATAATGGAAAATGAAGAAAATAGAGGCCTCATCAAACATATCATCAACATGTTATGTTCTTGCTCAGGCATTTCATGAATATGTGACTGGATGCATATGGATTATATGTCATTTACATGTTTATTTTATGTCACCTACCTACATCCTTGTATGTCAGGTTACATTCTTGAATATTTTGATTACATGTATCAGTCCTGTAGGTTGATTACAAGAATTGATTGCTTATGTTCAACTACATGTGTTTATGCATATGTGTCATTGATTAGGAATTTCTTATGCATGTTGTTGGTTACATGTGGCAACGTGTACAATGGAGTAATGGTTGTTGTCATGCATGAGGTCATAGCATGCATTGTTGATATGGCCATGTATTGATGACTGGACCCTAGCTAGATTGACGTTTATTTGTTGATACATTTATTTTCATATGTATATATGTTGTTATGATTATGTTATACATGTATCACGCTGATTTGGTGATGTTCCAAACAAGGTTTCATCCCCAGGCAATACTCATATACGATGGTTTATTGTGATTTGGTTTATCTGACATATTATGCATTGTAGGAAGAAATATCAAATGGCTAGCAAGATGGTTGACTACAAAGACTCTCCCTATGAATCTGAAGAGCAGTATGGTGTTGGGAATCCTTCCAATTTGACAGATACATTGAGGAGCTTGAAGGAAGAGATAAGTATTTGTAAGGCAGAGGTTAATTCTATACTCCTTCAGAGTTTTTCACACTTATAGTGAGAAGATCCACTTCCGATCATCCATGCACATGAGGATGGAATTAATGGGGCATATGGCAGTAGGTCTCTTGGTAGACACATGCCAGAAAGATCTGATATGGTGAGAGATGACATGTTGTTGCACACTTTGGATAGAAGGGGTGATGAGTAAAGGTACTATTCTAGTTATGGTTCTGATAGAAATCATGATCATCATCGTTATCATCCTTATAGGAGGAATTATAGGGGATACTTGACGGATGAATTAAGGAAAGAAAAACTACCTACTTTTCATGGAGATGTGAAGAATCTAGAAGAGGTAGAGGCTTGGATACTCGGGATGAAAAAATTCTTTGAGTTGCATGAATACACAGATAACACGAAGGCCAGAATAGCTATCTACAGCTTCAAAGGTAAAGAATACATTTGATGGGAAGATGTTAAGTAGGCCAAAGACATCAGGACAAATGACTCAAGTTGGTGGGAATTAAAGAGGCTTTTCATGAAGAAATACTTTTCAGAAAGATACTACAACAGTAAGGCTAAAGAATTCTAGAAGTTAAATATCGGATCAATGATAGATGAAGAGTACATGACCAATTTTTGGATCTATTGAGTTATGTACCATATCTTACTGATGAGAAGGCTAAAGTTCATAAATTTTTTAGTGGTTTTTTATTAGCATTTAGAGATCAGACTGAGTATGATGAGCCTCGGTCACTTGAGGAAGTTATTGGGAAATTGAAGAATTTCTATGAACAATCAAAGTGTAAGAATGAATCTTAGCATGGATGGAAGGGAAAAGATAAAGGTAGGGGTAAATTGAAACCTAAGAGGACAATGCCTCAGAATGTAGATGGGAAATAAAATATGGCACTGCAAAAGATATTCAATGTAGCTAGATAGGGACATGGGTCACAACAATAGTAGCAGCGGCGTGGAGGTGAGGGCACTAGTCAGTTGGAGTGTTTGACATGTGGTGAGAAACACCTTAGGAGAGATTGTCTACAACATCAGGGTGGAAGGCCTAAGATATATAGTGCATAGGAGGCGCAGACTCTTACGGATGTTGGTTAGAGTATTCCATGTATCTATGCAGCAGTGTAAAACATGTAGGACGAACACTAGGTATCTATCATTAAGATGGATGGTAAGCTTTGTGATAATGTTATTACTATTTTGATTGAACCTAGATATAATTATAGTTATGTTAGTCTTGAATTGGTGGATAAGTGTGGTTTGAGTAAGGAATTGCATGCAAAGTCTTGGTTAGTGTAATTGGCTACAGGTACAAAGAAGCGAGTTCATCATTGGGTAAGAGCTTACACATTTTATTTGAATGGTATGCCTACCGTAACAGATCTAAATGTGTTACTGTTGGGATCATACAGTGTGTTGTTGGGCATGTATTGGTTGTGTCTTGATAGAACCAAGGTAGACTGCTATGACAAATCCATTGAGTGTGTTGATGATAATGGGGAACCAAGAGTCTTGCAGAGTCAGAAGAAAGCCACATCATTTAGGATGGTGACAACTATACAAGCAAAGTGTAGTCATAGGAAAGGGTGTATGTTATTTGCAGTACACATTTATAGTGATAAGGGTAAGGAGGTTGAGGATACAGATGCGTTGAAAAGGTATCCATTTTTGCAATAGTTTCAAGATGTATTCCCTGAGGACATTACAAACTTGCCACCTCACAAGGAGGTAGAATTTTCTATTGAGTTAGTGCAAGGGGCACCTTTAACATCAAAAGCTCCTTACAAGATGAGGACACATGAGTTGGTTGAGTTAAAGTTGCAGTTGAAGGAAATGTTGAGCAAGGAATACATTAGGCCAAGTGTATCACCTTGGGGGACACCTGTCTTGTTTGTGAGGAAGAAAGATGGTACTCCCAGATTCTGCATTAATTACAGGTATTTGAACAAAAGGACTATTTATAACAAGTACGCTTTTCTGAGGATTGATGACTTGTTCGATCAGATGAAGGGAGAAATAGTGTTCTCAAAGATCAACTCGAGATACAAATACCATTAGGTATGCATCAAAGAGGATGACATTTACAAGACTATGTTCAAGAATAGGTATGGGAATTATGAGTTTGTTGTTTTTCCATTTGGCTTAACTAATGCTCCAGTTACATTCATGTGCTTGATGAATAGTGTGATGCATCCATATTTGGATAATTTTTTTATTGTGTTCATTGATGATATACTTGTATATTCTAAAAATGAGGAAGATCATGCCAAGAATTTAGCAGGAGCGTTGAGGTTGTTTAGAGAGCATCATTTTTATGCTAATCTCAGCAATTATAGCTTCTTTTAGACTGATGTACACTACTTGGGACATGTTGTCTCTAAGGAGGGCATTGCAATATATCTAGAGAAGATAAGGGTCATCATAGAGTGGGTAGATCCTAAGAGTGTTGATGAGGTAAGATATTTCATGGGTCTGTCAGGCTATTATAGGAGGTTCATTAGGAACTTCTCATAGATTTCTTATCCCATTACATCATTGTAAAGGAAAGGTCAGAAGTTTGAATGGACAAACAAGTGTGAGGCTAGCTTTGAACAACCTAAGAAGTTGTTGACATATGCACCAATGTTATAGATTTCATATCCAGATAAAGATTTGGTGTTATGCACAGATGCTTGTAAGAGAGGACTTGGTGGAGTCCTTATGTAGGATAGACAGGTGGTGTGCTATGAGTCCCAGAAACTAAACAAGCATGAGTAGAACTACCCAAAACATGATCTTGATTTAGCAGTGATCATACATGCATTGAAGATGTGGAGACACTATCTTCTTAGTAGGAGGTTTGCACTTATGAGTTATCACATTGGGTTGAGGTATTTCTTTGACCAACCAAATTTGAACATCAAGTAGGCTAGATGGTTGGGAACGATCAGTGAGTTTGATTTGAAGATCAGGTACATCAAAGGTAAAGAGAACAGGGTGGCAGATGCTCTCAACAGACGGGTACAGGTACATCACTTAGCAGTTATTAGCTCCTATGGGACAGACTTACAAGATAGGATCTTGCAGGCAAGCCAACATGATGTCAAGTATATGGAGATTGTGCATAGGTTGTCGTAGGGTATTGGTACAGGTACAAGTGCCAGTACAGGCACAAGCACAGGAACATATACAAGTACCAACACAGGTGCACAAGGTATGGACTATTGTCTTACAATAGATGCGATGGTTAGGTTCCAAGATAGGATATATGTACCAGATAGCAGTGAGCTCAAGATGTCAATCTTAAGGGAGTTTCATGCGAAACATTATTCAGGTCACCCAAGTTATCAAAAGACACTGATAGTGGTGAAGAGATTCTATTATTGGATGAATTTGAAGAGGGATGTAGCAGAGTTTTTGGCGAGGTGTTTTGAAAGAAGAGTGTAAACATCTAGGTGGACTGCTACGGCCAATCATGATTCCAGATTGGAAATGGGAGTTTATTTCCATGGATTTCATCACAGGTTTACCAAAGACAGTGAGACAACATGATTCCATCATGTTTATTGTGGATAGGTTAACAAAGGTTTCACACTTCATTCCAACGAAGTCTACATTCTCAGCTAACGATGTGCCATAGGTATTCATCAGAGATGTGGTTAGACTACATAGTGTTCTGAAGAACATTGTGTCAGATAGGGATGTGAAGTTCACTTCCAAGTTCTGGAAGGAGTTATTTGCAGGTTTTGTGCACAGAGTTGGAATTCAGTACAAATTCTCATCCATGGACAGATAGACAGATAGAGAGGGTCAACAAGATATTGGAGGACATGTTGAGGATCTATTTGATGCATTAGAAATGAAAGTGGGAAGAGTATCTCCCTTTGGTAGAGTTTTCATGCAACAATAGCTATCAAGAGTCATTGAGGATGAGTCATTTTGAGGCACTATATGGGTAGAGTTGTAACACTCCTATCAATTGGAGTGATCTGGTTAGCAGGGTATTGATTGGACCATATATGTTGGTAGACATGGAATAAGAGATGCAGGTGATCAAGAAGAATCTAAAGGAAACACATGACAGACATAAGAGTTATGAAGATAGGAATAGGTTGTTCAAGGAGTTCTAGGTTGGGGAACTGGTGTACTAACACATCAAATCAAAGAATATATCCTTGCGGATTGGATCATGTGCCAAGCTAGCACCACAATTTTGTGTAACCTTCAGTATCATTAAGAGGATTGGGTGAATAGCCTGTCGATTTGCATTGCTTCCAATAGTGAAATTCCAAGATGTTTTACATGTATCTTTGCGTAAGAAGCATGTTAAGGATGTTTATCATGTGATTGATTGGTTTGTATTGCAAGTGAAACCAAATGGAGAATTCTAGTTGGAGGCTCAGTGTATATTGCAAAAAAGGGTGCTTATGCTCTAGAACCAGGCAATCAAGCAAGTTAAAGTGAAATGGAAGCACTTTGGGCCCGATGAAGCTACATGGGAGATGGGAGATCATATGCGGGCTACATATCCTTTCGTGTTTTCCGGTTGAGGCCAAGAAACTTTGATATGGTGGTTTGGTATATGCTTTATCATGGTTGGTATATGCTTTATGGTGGTTCCATACATGCTTTATGGTGGTTTGGTATATGCTTTATGGTGGTTGATATATGCTTTATGATGGTTTGGTATATGATATATGATGTTTTGATATGTGATTAGATATGGTGTTAGTATATGTTTTGATATATTCTTTGGTATATGATTTGGTATATGATTTGGTATATGTTTTTGGTATATATTTTTGGTAATTTTTCTATATGTACACATTTATATGGATGTAAATACCGCCATGATCTATGTAATAAATCTCCACTATGTGGTATGAGTATTATGTCATTATGATTATGTTGTCATGTTATCATGCTATCATGTGGATATTTTATCATGATATTATG
>APFE031573086.1:0-25726 GCA_000404065.3 Pinus taeda
AGATGCTCCATTAGATCTTATAAGGAATCCACCTATGCATTTCTTCCCCAAGATTCCCCAAAGCCAATGGAGAAGTTCAGATCTCCTCCTAGAATGATATTATCAGAGTTGATAATGGAGAGATTTAGGAGGTGGTTCCAAAAGGCCTCTCTATTATGACAAGGGCCGTAAATATTGACAATCTTGAGATCCATGCCCAGATTCGAGGAAAAAATATCCATGCCTATAAATCCAGCACCACCCCAGGAGGCCTTGAGATGTATAGTGTGTGGATTAATACCCAGCGCCAGCCCACCCGTTCGCCCCATGACATCAAGGGACTAGAAGGTCCGGCCTAGTTTTAATGATTGAAGTACGGGTGTAATTTGATTAGCCAACCCAAGGGTTTCTTGCAGAAAAATAATGTCAACGGGCTCAGATTCAAATAATCGTCTGAGGGATGGTTGTTTGGGAGGGCTAGCTAGACCTCGAAAGTTAAATGAAATCCACTTCATGGGGGAGAGAGTGGGAGGGTAGCCTGTGCTCTAAGTACCCAGTCGAGAGAGGATTGTCTGTCAGAAGCCACTTCAACCCCATCTAGAATGATGGCCTTTGACAAATGAGATTTATGGCCCCTGGTGGATTTGGGAGCATAGGAGGGGGAAATCATGCCCAACCCAGAGTTCACAGGGGTCTTTGAAGGATGAGAAGAGCGGGAACGAAGGTTGTAAGGGTGCGAGTGTCGAGAGATGATTGATGAAGTAGCATGAGGGGGGCAAAGCTCCGGGTCGAGCATATATTGTGGAGTAGTAGAGATAACCAGAAGGTGGGAGACAAGGGTGCAAGGGATGGATTGAGGAATGAAATCTGGTATAGATGCAGATGCAGAGTGCAAATGTTGTGCAGAAAATGAAAACGTAGATGTAAAAACAGAGCAAGGGAGAGGAGGAGTACCCAATGATCGAGCAGCCTCGGCAATAGCCCTTGATCTTGTCATTGGCAGGGAGGGAGTACAGGGAGTACTCGAGGATGAATCTAAGATGATACTCCTTTCTTTGGCAGGGGAGAATTTGCTGGAGGAGTTTGCTAAAGAACGGAAATTGATGCCCTAGTCACAATATTCTTTGCTTCTTTAGATGGGGGAAAATCCTCACAATCCAATGGACATTCCTTCTAGAGGTTCCCAACCTTATGGCACCTATGGCATCTGAAAGGTACTCCTTCGTAATCCAATATTTGTATCCTGGTGAAGTTTTTCCACTGTAGTGTCATTTTTTCCTCCAACCCTTCTCTATTATCCAAGTAGACCAGTGTGCGAGCCAGAGACTGGTTTCCATATTTGATGTATGATTTGTCGAAGTCCAGATAGGTTCCAAGTGCATTTCTAATGCGAATGAATATACCTCTGGACCAAAAGTGTAGGGGAAGATCAGGAAGCCTAACCCATAGTGGTCCATCTCCAATTTGTTCCCTCTCTGGATCAAAGAGTGGGCTCCAGCGCTTTAGCATGACTAACGCCATCTCGATGTGCCAATATCTGGTAAGAGCCCAATTAGTGTATTCCTCATACTAAAAATGGAGCGCAAACCACCCTCGAGCCAATGTTTACACCTATTCAAGGTCCTTGAATATGTTTCCCCAAATCTCCCTGACCCAGAGTCTGAGCCTCTCAGCAGAATAGGCGTGGCTCCGAACCCTTCCAATAAGAACCCTACCAACTGTGTTGACAACTTCCCCCATGTTAATCCCTTCCCCAAATTTGAGGGTCAGGTCCTTACTTGTGGCCTTCACGCACTTGATTTTCTGCTTCCCTGATCGAGGTGCAGTTGGATGATCACTCAAGGGGTTCGAAGAGCCCAAGTGCTCCTATTGGGATTGCTGAGCTAAGTGTTAGACTTTGATGACCTGGGTTTCAAAGTAGCTGGAGTGGGTGGGTGAGGATTTTGGCATCGTAGCAGGAGTGGAAGGAGTAGAGGATGAAGGTGGGATGAGTCTGTGTGCTTATTCGAAACTTGCAGAGGAGGGGAGCACGAAGGGAGTTGGATGAGTCAAATTCCCTGATGGTGACATATCAAAATGAGGGGAAGATGACGTGAAGGAGGTTAACAGATGGAGGGTTGTCGGCGAGAGGGGAGGGCAGTCGATTTCCGGGGAGTCAATGGATAGAGTGGCAAAGGGGAGACCATAGGAAGATGGATAGACGAGTGAAATAGTGGGGGTCGAAATGGAGATGATTGGATTAGACGGGTCCTGATGTCCAGTGGGCGAGGAAACCAGTGTAGGGTTACGGCTTCGCCAAATTGAAACATAGGGGTTAGGGTCGGCGAAGTAGTCCACATCTTCGAGCTCCATGTCCATCATTCTACAGCAAACCTGATGGTACCAGAAAGAACCAAGTGACAACGACAATCACGGAAAGAATCCAACTGTTAATGGTGAGAAAGATAGTGCGAGATAGCAGGTCTCATGTGGCTTACTGTAGACAATGAAACCCTAACTGAAATCCATCTTTGCCTCCTGATCTATTTTTCTTCCTCTTGTGGCCTTCACATGTTATATACATTCTAATAAACAATAACATGTTTTTAAATCTAGGTTTCAAATGGGTAACCAGAATACCTTTGATGTCATAGGAGTATCACCTTTTAGCCCTCCATTTCCAAATGTGTTGGCTCTGGGACAAATGATATCCTATTGCAATTTAATATGCTTCTCTGACTATGAAGGCATTATGTTGAACTATCCCCCAACATAATATTTCTATGATATTCGAAAGACGAACCATTTGTTTGCATAACTCTTGGTCAAACTTTTCCCATGTGAGTGAGTGATAGGGCAAAGGCCAACCACTTTGTTGTTTCCAGGTTCGCTAGAATGATGCTTCGCTTTGTCTCTTCTAGCAACCCTTTACTCTCCTCATACCTAGGTTTTCTATGTATATTTTAATCCCCTGCAATTCGGTGGTTGCATCAAGTCATGGCATATATTTCCAAGCTTCATCCCATAAATTGGAAATATCCTCATATTTCACCTCCCAAAAAGAAAAAAAATTAACCGTTTCTCTACTTTCTTGTGCCCATAGTCCATAGGCTTGGCCAAACAATAGAGTCATTGGTTCATAATATATCCTCTGACATTGAGAATTGATTATATTTGTGATTCCAAATTTATATCCATAGTTGGTCTCCACCTTTAACCCACTGCCACCATATTTTTTCTCCAAGCACAATGTTCATGATGTCTGGATCTCAAATCCATAATCCCACTTGTGATTTAGGTAAGATGAGTTTATCCCGACCATCAAGCATCCATCTATTTTCTTTATCAAATCCCCTCCACATAAATTCACACCAAATCGTTCTGAGCTTACCTCCTATAGCTTTGTGTAGTGGCATAACTGTCATTTGGTACATTGGTATGGTCTGCGATACCGATTTAATCAAGACTAACCACCTCGCAAAATTTAAGGCTTTAAACGCCCAATTTTGTATTTTATTCAACAATTTTTCTATTAACTTTTTCCAATAAGCAAGTCTTCTCGGGTAAATGACCAATGGTACTCCTAGGTATGGGACCGGGAGATAGCCTCCTATGAATTCCAATATCCATGTCAAATGATTAGCTACAAATTCCTTACAATTGAAAAAAAAACCTTAGTTTTTTATTTGTTGATCATAACACCAGAAGCATCAAGAAATATTTGCATGATTTTTTGAAAACTCTTTGCTTCACATAGTGAGGGTAAGCCAAATAAAAAAACATCATCAACAAATTGTTGATGTGTGACTTTTAAATCATGTCCAAATAGTTTCAGTCCTTTGACAATACCTTTGAAGCATGATTTCCTGAGGAATATGCCCAAGCCTTCCATCGTAAGGATAAATATGAAGGGAGATAAATGATCACCTTGCCTTAATCCCCTTGCTAGCCTAGAAGTGAAAGATGGGAAACCATTAACCATTATGGAAAATAAAGGAGATGATATGAGTGATAAAATCCAATAAATCCACCGCCAAAAAAAACCAAAAACATATAAAATATGGAGTAAGTAATCCTAGCTAAGACGATCATAAGATTTTGATAAATCTAATTTGATTAACATACCAGGATTCTTCTTTACTTTGAGGGAATGTATAAATTCCTAGGCAATAAGAATATCATCCATAATTTTCCTACCTTCCACCAAGCTTGTTTACTCTGGCGAAATGAGACTAGAGAGTAGAGATTGTAAACGTTTAACTCTAACCGTGTATAAAATTTTGTAAATAACATTGCATATGGAAATGGGCTGAAATCCATTGGGATCCTTTGAATGACCACGTTTACGCACTAGTGTAATGAAAGTCGCATTTAGCCCTCTCCATAAATATTGGGTTTGTTTGGACTCCTCCACTGGCTCATGTATCTTCTTCCCCATAAAAAAAACTAGCATGATTGATAAATATTAGAGGTAAACCCATCCCATCTCAGTGCCTTGATTTTTGGCAGGCCCATAACAATTCCTTCCACTTCCTGAAAAGAAATCATCTGTTGCAAGGCTATGTTTTGCTCCTTAGAGATAATTTGGGGTATCCCTATTAGTATCTTGTTGATTTGGGCTTGTCTTTGAGAATAATTTCCTATTAATAGATGCCTATAGTGACGTATTAATTCTGCCTCAATTTCTAAGTGTAGGATCTTGTGTTGACCATCAACACCCATGATAGAAAAAATTATGTTATTGTACTTTTCTTGCAGCATTGAGTTATGGAAAAACTTAGAGTTTTGTTAACCCGCCTTTAGCCACTGGACCATAGACTTTTGTTTCCATAACAATTCCTCTTGTTGTCGTCATTATTCTAGTATTGTTTTCCCCTCAAGGATCATGGGTTGTTGCAATTCCTGCATTTTTTGTTCCAACCTTATATTTTCTTAAAAAATGTTGCCAAAATGTTGTTTGTTCTATATTTTAATATTTCTTTTTAATGCTTGTATCTTTAGCTCAAAATAATGCATTCTATTGAACCCTTGTATGGAGCCTTCCTTCCACCAACCTTTGACACGCTCTATGAAGTTAGGATATGTCAATCAAAACCTCTCTGATGAGCCCCGAATTAGGTAACCTATTGATCTCATTTTGCCTAATTGTCCTTGTTCAATCCTCCATTTTTCATAGATTATGCATGTTTTTTAGTATGTTTATGTTGTTTGAATGAATAACGGTGGTCACTCTACTAGGGAGGCTAATACGTGGTTATTTTAGGTTTTTTTTTGGACAAGTTTTGGAGCAAAACCAAGCAATCATGGGACAGGTGACAGCCAAGCTTGGGGGGAGGATTCGTAGGGGGGTTGTCTCTAGCATTAAATGACCCTTCCTCTAAATCTCCACCCTCAAACTCCGAGCTCAACAGGCCACCAGAACGAATCTTAAAGGCAGCCAAGTAGCTTTGGAAAGAGACACTGTTTACTGCAGTTGAAATAGCCGAGTCCCTTGAATTTAGGAGGGCTACTAGGCCCCTCGTAATGTATAAATAAGAAGGCCTCAGCCTTCGTAGTTTACTTTTGGAACTATTATAATTTTGCACTAGAGTGCTGTCATTTTTCTAGCTCGTTTTCTTATATCTACTGCTGTATAACTTTCTTGTGATGATTGTTTTTGGATAATGAGAAGCAGATCTATTTGGCATCAGCTCTGAGTTTTTTTATAGGAGCCTGTACCTCTTGGGGTTGGGCCCAACCTAAGAGCCAAGGCCTCCTTCATGTATTGTTATCTGTTTTCTTTGTCTTTGCAAAATAATTTCTGTTTAGTAGATTAAAAACTTGTTGATTACATAGGTCATGGTTAATGATTAGATAGGCTTTTGGATGCTCAGATTTAGTTGATAGATTAGTAACAGGGAATATCTCCATAAAAAGGCCATCAAGCACCTCTGATCTCACCTCTCCCTCAGTGGCATCATGAGCTAGGACAAAGGTGACATTGCTGCCAACAAAAATGTTGTTTTGCTTTGTCATGCAATTCTTAGTGTTGGAATCCTCATTCGCAAATGCTGATATTAGTAGTGTTTAAATGCTTCAGTTGATGATTACTTCGTTGAATAAGTTATTTCATGCATCTCATTTCGAATAAACTGCGGTTCATTTCCTTTTGTTGTTACTTAGGTCAGAATAGAGTAACGTAATTAGGTCATAGGTTTTATAAGAGTTTGTTGGTTCAGTTTGAAAAGCCACTTGCAGAGTACCTGTTACCCCTCCTTACCTGCACATACTCCATCCAACCTACCTATCTCATCCTTCACTTAGAACCCTTACCTTGCATTTGCCTCGTTCGCTTACTTGCCATGATTCTCATCTTCTTGTGCAACACCGTTTCATCCTTCCTTGAACAAATCTGACCATCTGCGCCACTCCTCAACTATGTCCTCCAATTCTTGAACTCCCCTACACCTCTATTTCACCTCCATACTCATTCCTCCACCATTTTCCCTGCATCCATGCTCCAAAATCCCATTTCTAAACATCCTGTAGAAAATTATAGATATCTTGTAGAAATTCTAGACATCCTGTAGAACCCCTGCAGACTTCCTGTAGAAGTTCACGAAGGCGGTTTCTTGAAGGCCAAGCTCTGAAACTCTCAGGAAGGGTGTTAGGGACCCCTTAGGCCCTCTCTGAACCTTCCCAATCTCTTCCAAGCATTTCCTCTCGCCAATCCACCTCTGCACAGTAAAAAACAGTTAAAAATCGCATGCATAATAATTCTGACAACTTATTCAAAAATACAAAAAGATGGTTCTCTCAGATTTTGTTGTAGACATAGCTTAGATATATGCATTTCATCCTCTTAGAAGTCAATGGCATCTCTCCCAGTAGCTTGTATCCTCTTTCTTGCATCAATAGGGCTAGCTGGCAAGATTAGGGTTTGCTAGGGCTTGCGTTTGCTTTCAGCTTTTCAGTTTCCTTCTACAGATAGATTAGCTTCCTTTGAGCTAGCTTCCATCCATCATTTAATCAACCTCTTCTCAGAGCTCATAGAAGTTGGTTTGAGCCCCTAGCAGACTTGTGCCAGCTAACCAAGTGACAGTTGTGGCAAGAGCTAGTACTTGTGCATACAACACCGTCGCTTTCAAGTTTGATAGAGGTTTTAAATAATGCTAAGAGGGATCTCACATTTCACATTGAAAGTTTCAAATTTTAATATTTTAAGTAGATTTGAAATTTAAAAATAAAACATTTTATCAAATTAAATAGTTTAACTAATTTTATTATCTGTTTTCAATTTTTTAATAAGAATGTTAGGATTTTCATAATTGTTTAGTCATATTTGATGGAAAAATCACTTTTTAATGGAAAATTTGTGTTAGGGTAGTTAGGGTAAACTTGACTAAGTTATATAGCTAATTTAACAGGTTTATAGTTAGAGGTTTAAGGGTTTAAGGTTTTTTTAATCCGTAGGTTTTTCCAGAGTATTTTCATTTAATGTAGCATATTAAAGGGCATGATGACTTCATTGTAAGATGTTTTTGGGCCAAATAATAATAAATTTATTATTATGAGTTGTTTTCCCCACAAGTGTTTATATGATGATTTATGGTGCCCATTTTTTATTGCCTTCATATATGTTGCAATTATGTTTTTATTTATCTCTTTTTTACAACAATTTTCTCATCAAATTCCATCTCATATTTCAAATATAAACCCTCTTACATCAAGAGTCTAAAATGTGTATGTATCGAAGAAAAACAAAATGTTTAATGTCTTCCTTTTGATTGTAGCTCTATGTGTTTCATGAGCACATTATGCAAATAGGAATTTAGAAACCTGGGATCAAGGATCTAATCGATTGGTTAATTATGATTCATTTAGAAAGTTAGTGATTGAATTTGTACTAAGTCAACTTTTTTATTTAACAACATACATAATGAATATTAAGTATATGTATTTAAATTTATATTTTGAATTGAATTATATGATACTAATGTTGATTAATGTTCAATGGGATTGAATATGGCCTATCACACCTTAAGATAGGGGATTACTTAGAATTATTTAGAATTTTATATCGATGACATAAAATTATCAATAGAAGCATTCCAAGCTTACCATGGTTTTTTCAAATTAAAAGGTTAATAATGCTGATGGTATGACAAATATTTAAAATTTAGATACAATATAAGTATATGTTGGAAAAACTAAGAGAAAGTGCTTTTCATCTTGAACCCAAGTTAGTGTCACAAACGCAATAAACTCCTTCATCCCATTGTATCTTGGGAATTGACCAACACATAGTTTCACTATGGAGCACATGTGAATTTCTTCATATTTTAGCAATGTTTATTTTCTTCTTTTCACTAGTCACGACAAAGAGACAATTTTAATTTTCAAGATTTGGGTCAATCAGCTCATAATATATTGATTTCCTTTTTACCCTCTAACTCTTTATGACATCATAATTTATCCTTAAATTTTGATGCAATGGTATTTGTAATATTATACTTTCACAAAATTATCTCTTCCCTTATCCCCCAATGGTCTAGCCTAGATTGGGAGTCCTTAATCCATGCTTACTTGAGTGGAAGGTGGTTATAAATCCTCTAATTTTGAGATTATAGGTTATAAATTTCTTTTTTATTTTTTCTTGCTTTCTCCATGACTATTTGGAGATATCACATTCTAAGACCTCATGTCCATATAAAATAATAGGGGTAATGATAGTCTAAAAGAGGATTTATTTTAATCCCATATACAAAGATCTATCAATTTACTATTGTTTTCAATTCCATATTAAAATTTCCACCCTATATTTATCCACTTATCAATGCTATAAATTTAGTTAAGCTTGTTATGACCTTTGTTTTGTTAGTATTAATTGTCATACACATCTTAGAATATAACTCTTGGATGATTTCTAGCTTCTTTCCAATATTGTAAGGACATCTTGCCAAAAGAACAATATGATCATCAATATAAAGAAGAAGAGTGATGACTATGGTAGTGAGAGTTTCCAGCACAACCTTCTTCCTCCAAACACTCTTCTAACTTATCAATGTATATACTATAAAGGGTAAGGGAAAAAAGGCACCCTTGCTCAACTCCAATATTGTAGTTAGTTTCTTTCAACCAACCGTTAACGACCCTCGACATGTAAATAATGTTCTCATACAACCTTATCATAATATAGTTCAACTCAAAAGGAACCTTTATCTCTTCCAACCTCTTTCAAATTTTTTTCATGGGAATGATGTCAAAATCTTTTCTAAAGTAAAAAAAACAACATATGAGAATAGTTTTATTATTATATTACTACTTCCCAATGATCTTAAGAGTGACAATATCATTATTAGTATAAGTAAGAATAGTGATGGATATACTAGTGATAGTTACCAACACAACTTACTTCTTCCAAACACTCTTCTAACTTATCAATGTATATGCCAAAAAGGGTAGGGGACAAAGGACACCCTTACTTGACTCCAATATTGCAGTTAGTTTCTTCCAACCAGTTGAGTCAATGGCCCTAAACATGCAAATAACATTATCATACAACCTTTTCATAGTAGATCTCAACTCAAAAGGAACCTTTATCTCTTCCAACCTCTTCCAAATGTTTCTTGTGGGAAAAATGTCAAAAGCTTTTTTAAATTGAACGAAACAACATAGGAGATTAATTTTATTATTGCAATACTCCTTCATAATTATCCTAAGAGTAACAAGGTGGTATATAGTTGTATGATATCTCCTAAACTCAACTTGACTTCCAAATTTGAATGATATCTCCTAAATTTAGCTTGGCTTTTAGCTATTTTTGAAATTTTAATTTTGAATTTTTGGCTCCAATATAACCAAGTCAGCCCCGCTTGAATTCAAGTCATCCCAATGAATATACAGACCCATTCTAGATAGGTATAGCAACAAGCTTCCCAACCAACAGGAAAGGAAATATCTGGCAACAAGAGAACTCATGGATCTGAAGGATTTGAGTTGGACAAGGACTCTCCCACAACTATAATCGAAAATCAGCGATCCATTATAACTGCTACCCCAAACACTAAAGGATGGTGAAAGGTGGAGAAAAAGAAAGGGAGAAAAGAATAGCATTTTTATTTTTATTTTTTATTATTTTTTGGTTTCTATGAAAACAAGAACAAATCATCTACATATGCTCTTTAGCATCTACAAAATGTAATTTTGTCTTATGAATAAAATTACGACTTTTTCCATGGGAAAAAAAAAATCAGTTAAAGAATGTAATCAAACGAATTACAAATGTTATCCCTTGTGTTAATTAACATCAATGTTACATCTCATGCACTTCTTTTTGGTTCTACAAATTCCAACAAAACGTCTTTTTAAAAATAAACAACTCAGCCTGTAACATCTATATCGTAATTTCTTTAAGAACCATGGGATTGTCAAATCAAATCATTCTCATTCTAATTCCACATGTGTACAGACGTGAGTGAGATCTATGCCTCTATGAAATGAAACAACACTCAAGATTGGGACTATTTGATTTAATGCTAATACCTCATCAATCTCAGATAATATTATGATAACCTCTGTCAGATCATGGTAGAGGTGTTTTTTTCATATGCCATAACAATAAATTAATTAATAGATATATTCAACCCTACATCAAGAATTCAAAAATTAATAAATTGATAAATAGGTATATATTAATTATACCCAATGTCAAGAATTCATAGCAGAGTATGTATACGAAATCTTTGTTGGACCTGTAAATAGGCATTTAATTTGGGGACCTAAATGATCAAATATACACAAAATGGCAGGGAGTTGTTAATCATCCATGTAGTTTCTTTCCTTCAAGAAAACTTCCTTTGCCCAACACACACCACAGAAAAATTATCGTCATCCTCACTAGTCTTGTTGAAGTTGAAGAGAAATCAAAATCACCAAAATATTTTACATTGGATTTGAAATTTAAATCCCTGTCCCAACAACCAATCACCGACATATGTTCCTCTACCCTTGATTTTTTAAAATAAGGTGTGCATCATGTTGATGGAGACGTCTAACAAACCCCTCACAATTACCCGTGGTTCATAATTAATTTACTGTGTGGAAAAATTTATAAAATATATCAAATTACTTTTAAATAATTATTTCTTGAAAAAATTAAAAAAAATTAAAACATGTTCATGTTAAAAAAACTTTGAAAAAGACTTTGTATTTATTATTATACATTAGATTGTATAATAAATATTAAAAAGTTAAACATCATATTTGGGTATTAGTAAGATAGCTATATATTAAAGAGACTATAAGAAAGCTTTGTATTTATCATTATCTCTTTTGTATTTATGTGGATTTTGAATTAATTGTTTTTACTAAAAATTAAATAATAATGTATAATTTTAATATTACAAAACTAAATTCATTTATTTTTTTAATATTTTATTTTTTATTGAAAATTTTATTATGCAATGATGATAACTTAGAACCATTCTCTCATAAAATCTTCTGGCATGATACAGTAAAGAAATGTTGTACAATGGATATTTTATTGATATCCAGTGTACACTGAATTAATATAGCTAGGACCGTGGGAACGACATTGATAACTATGACTTTCACACCTTGTACTAGTACATGTCATATGTACATAAACAAAGTATCTAATGAACATTTAGCCTAAATGATCAACGTTTTACTTGTTCATAAAGTCAAATCCTACACTTCAAGTTGTGGGAAAAGTTTGCCTTGATATTTCTTACTACATGACATTGGCTATTACATAAAGCTTTTAGGATGGGTTTTGTATGATTTCATTGGACATGAGTTTGAAGAGAGCTTTACTAATCAAATTTGTTTAATCATTAAAAAATATTATTTAAAAAAAAATAAAAATAAAAATTAGGTTTTGATATATAACATTATTTTGGTCCAGTAAAATTCTAAATTAATTAGAAACTTTGTTAGCCAAACACACACATATAGTTAAATTTAACTTTCTATATTTTAATTTATGCATTTAAATTATTCATGATAAACGCAAATATGTATGTACTTACATGAGGCTGTAGTTTATTGACCATTATATTATTTTTTTTCTATCCCATCATGTTAAAATTACAATTAATCATATAAAATTTACAAAAAAAACCATCCACAAAAGAATTCTTATTATATTTGCCTAGTTATATAACATCTTGATAAAGAAATAATATGACATCAATAAAACTTTTGACCAATTTTTAGATTAATTACATTTAACCAAAACTAATTACATCATAATAATACAAAATCAATTAATAAGTAAACACCAACCATACAACATTGTTTTTATATATTTAAACAATTTTAATTGTCATTTCGATAACCACAATGCATTATCTCAAATCCAGTGTAGACCATAGTATATGGATTATCTGAAAGGAATATTTTTTAACGTAAATTCGTTGCATAGATACGACATCGATGTCATCATGTTTTGGACCATATGGGCAATGGAGTAGTACGTACTCTTTACTATAGAGAACTACGTACAATTGCCAACTTGTGCATAAACCAACCCATTTATAACTATACCAGGAGGAAAAGTAGCATAAGATCAATAAATCATTACTTTTCCATTAAAGAACGAAGATTAGATAGGTGTTCAATGTGGCACACTCCCTAAGGGAAATATTCCTTTGGATCTATGAGGATCCATTAATGAGTTAAGGGTGTGCTACCTCCACTCCCATGGTGGAGTTTTTCATAGACACTAAGGAAAATCTACCAAAAACTAAGTGAGCCACAATCGTTGCAGTAAGCCAAAACAACAACTGGTGAATTCCTTCACCCATTACCCTTGCTTGTTGAAGAGAAAACATTGCCAAAACCTGAGATACCATTATTGTTCCATGTATCACCTTTGGATAGACATGTGTCCTTAACGACATACATTCCCACCCACATTAAATTATGAACTTGATGTCAACCCCATCGGGGAATCTCCGCTTCAGAGTTTTTTATCCTTCTCTAGAAGTGTCATTATGGCTAAGTTGTCCTTGTCCATTCAAGAATTGGCCATGGTTTTTCCATATCCAGAACTACCATCAAATAACCCAAGTTGGCTAGGTAATGTTTGATGTCGTTGCCCGCCCATTTTGTGTGTTCTACAAGGACAGTAAAAAAAGATCTGACATTCTGCAATATCAGCCATGACTGCTTCAAGTATCCAACTGTGAATGATTTTGGAGGTTGTTTGTCCATTTAATAATTGTTGAATACATTGTATTACCAATAAAGAGTCTCTATGTACCTATATTAACTTAAAACCTTGGTGAATTGTAATTTGTAATGTTCTCTTAGCAGCAAGGAACTCGATAAGATTTCTTGTTGCAATACCACATTATACAATGAAGACTCTTAAGGGGACTGAGTTGTCATCCCTAAATATTCCCCTAAAACTTGTAGGCCACGGGTTCCCCTTCGATGCTCCATCAAAAATTTCTTTTATAAAATTGGTTGGGGGAGGCCAGTAACAAGAATTCACAACTATTAAATATTTCACATTAGTGTTTGACAGAGAAAACTTCATGTTGCCTTCCAAATTCAAGTTGCAAAGGATTAGTGTGTCCTCTTCATTTTCTTGCCAATCCATCAAGGACAAATTAGCTTAGAGTATAGTCTCCCTTAAATTGTCCAAACTATTATCCTTCAGTAAACCCGATATTTTCTCCTTATATTGAAAATTTGGTTATTCCATTCCTTCCATAAGTTCAATAAGATAAAACTGAAAATTAAGTTCCACGCTTCATTAACTATTGTATTATTGAACTGAGTAGTAGACCATTGATGAAGCACATAAATCATATATTGAAAATGAGAAAGCGGATGACCAAGAGTTTTATTAAGGGTTCCCATACCTTTGTTGAAAAGGTGCATGAAAGGAATATATGTTCCGCTATTTCTTGTGCTTCTCGACAAAGAAAACAAAGGGAGGACCCTTCAAATCGTCTTCTACAAATATTGTCCCAAGTTAAAAGGCGCTTCTAGGCTATTAACCATACAAAATTTAAAAGTTTCAATCATGAAAAATTGACCACATCAGTTTCCAAATGTGTTTTTTTTCCTTGAGGAAAAATTGTAACCTTTCATTAATGTGAAAAATTACATGTAGTAGATGTCTGTGGCATATGCAGTCGGTTGGTTGTAGCCTTCAAGTAGATATCAAAAAAAATATGACCGAAGTCATGCAAAAAGTAAGTTCTGTACATATATTACCATGTAGGGTATACTGATAAGTCTAAAAGAAGTAGGATAAATATATACATATCATCAACAAGTAGCTATAATAAACATTGCTGAAAAATTTCAAAATAACTTAGGGCCTGGTGGCCCTTGGATATTTCCTATGAATATAGGGCCGATTATAGTACTGGTATTGTTCCTCTCCAATCTGCTCCTGTATTAACCATAGGCCTCTGGGATGTGTCGCAGCCTCCTTGGATAGTTTGTCAGCAACCGAGTTACATTCCCTGTAAATATGATGACATGAATTGAATTAAATTGTGTTTTTAATATCATAATTTCATCCAATATGTTCCTTAGTTAGTGCACATGGCATGCAGAAATGTTATTGAACCAATTGATGATGATTTTAGAGTCACCAAAAATTGATTGCAAGTATGTGTGAGTGCAAAGTGTAGGAGATGTTTGAGGGAAATCAGTTCTGCAAAATTCTTAATTCCCACTCCTAATGCCATTTGAATTTTAAAATGGTGGTTTTCAAATAGATGAAATAAAATTTCCCCACCATGTGCTTGTGTTGCTCAATCGAAATAAGCCCATGGAATAGAAATATCAATAGTTTCTAGAGTAACTACTCGGCCCGTAGATGTGTGATCATCATCCAATAATTCATGGTATGTAGCAATAATTTTTGTGGTGATGTATGGACATCTAGCCAATTTTCCCCTTGTCATGCGGAAAGAGTTATTTTTGCGGACAAAACTAACCTCCCTAGGAGTCTAAGACTCTCTAGTGACAAACAAGACAATTAAGAGCAATCCTTCTCTAAACATACATTATTCTATGAGAAACCAAGTGTTTTTCGATCCTACCTCAAGTCCAACGCTCGTTGTAGCAGTCCAGCCTCACTGATCCGGATGAGCTCCTCCTTCACTTTGAAACTGCATACACTAACAATCAAACGATTACATAACACCTGAATATTCCATAAAACAAAGCATATTCAACATATAGACCAAGGAGTATATGAAACAATTCATTAACAACAAATCATTGAGAAGAATGGACTTATTTGTATTAAGGAAACAAAAAAGAAACCATTACAACCTGAGCCTTGGTGTTGTGCAAGTTCCTCCCAGGGTCCAACAAGAGTTTTCCTCTACTTTGACAAGCTCACCCACTTCCAAATGAACTAAAAAGGATGGTAATCTCTCCTCACAAGTTTACAATGGAAGTCCTAATTCCAGCAACATCTACCGTTTGGAATGTTCAGCTTTCAACCTCCCCTCCTCTGGCCCAAGGCCTGTATTTATAGTGTTCTAGAGGAAGTTATTCAGTTCCAAGATCAATGGGATACTCCCTCTTTTGGATGGGGTAGCTCCTCTCTTGATGGGATAAGTTCCTCTAACATAGGGATGCATGAACCCTCTGGAGGCACTCAATACACGTCAAACACTCTTCTAGAAAGCTCTAGAAGTGACCACAAGTAACTTTTTTAAGATGAAACTCGCGCCTTTTGACCTTTACAGGAGTACGCACCCATCCCTTGGTTTACAGAGCGTACAAGTACGCAGGTACAATGAGCTTGGGATGCGTACACGCAGGCAAGGTAGAGAGAACCTGCGTACCCAGAGATAAACATGTTTTTTAATGACTTTCTCTCTTTTTTGAAGTTTGACATGGAGAGCAGAGGTATAAGGCTTGAAAAGGAGGATAATATGACTATTGATGGAGCCATATTAACTGCGGATAGTGATGGTGACAAATTTCAGTGTAACAGTACTACCATGTCGGACTTCTGTCGCTCTCGATGTCAGATCCCGGATCAAATTCTGATGAGGATTTGTTTTCATAGTACTGTTGTTCCAAAATATCGAGATACCTTTGTTCCCAATCAATATTATTGATTTGGGCATCTTCATACGTGTCGACAAACAGGGTGTCCTTCTCGATGGAATCTTCAACTTTCTCCTTTCCTTTATTGCTGGCTATGGTTAAAGTAGATCCGTTTTTTAGTGGAGCTCTTGATGATTGTCCTGTATCAAATTTTATTGTATCTGTTGTGACATAAATATTTTTACGAGGGAATAGATACTCAGTGTCTTTTACCTTCCACTTGTTGATGTAGGCCATAGGATCTATCTCAATCCCAAGAAAAGGATCTGATTTTCTTGACCAGAAATCGGGCAAATTTTGAACTGATAATTCTACTCCGTCAAGCAACTCCCATTTGAAGATTTGAAACATACTCACTGATCTTTCAATACAATATCTCACCCTAATCATGCAATATTGGCTGATGTCATTCTGTTGCTGCCATCCTTTTGTGAAAACCATTGAAGAACAAACATGATTGGATAATAGCAAATTAATAAAAAATGCTACATCTTCGTTCCAATTGCCGTGAAAAATTCTTAATGTAACCAAATTCTTTTGATTTACCCAGATATCAAAAGTATCCTTTGGTCCTTGCATCTTATCCAATGTTCTGATCATGGACAATTTTTCCTGCAAAGTCAATTTGCCATATTCTTTAAGCCAACTAGTGATTCTTCTGATTTCATCTGGATTATTCACAATCTGAGGTTCATTTATTATCGTTGAACAAAACATTTGTGCGAATAGATTTGGTTCTATTGGGTTTCGAAATTCTAAGCTGTGATGATCCCATGGTGCTGAGAATGTCCTCATATATTGCAAAGTTCTTTCAACACATTGTGATGATCTTATCACAATTTTCTTCTGACATCTTCCATTTCTTATTTCCCAGTCTGCAAAAGGCTGAAAAAATTCATACTGTGGGAAAGAATCAGTAGCAGAATAATTTCCATCTTGTCTTTGTAGAAACGCTGCTTCTAATTCTTCAAATAGGTCAGGAATTCGAAGAGAAACGAGAAATCTTTGAATACCCTCAGTCATATTGATTTCTTCTAAATCAAGCATCTTAGCGGAAGTATAAACAGAGAGGGCAAAGTCAATTACTCCAATGATTTGGTAGTAATTTAAAGTTTTCAAAATTTTTATGGATTTTTCTGTATACTCCTTAGTCCAGTAGTCATCTAGGGTTTTAAAATAAACTTTAACTTTCATGTTTGGAAGAGGAAAGACTTTTATTAAGTCTTCATCTAACCCTAGGAATATCCCAACATTTTTTTCCTGCCATGCTTGGCAGTTCTGGATCCACTGGTTTCTTCGGAGTCTCATACCAACAACTTTCTTGATTTCTTCGCATATGTCACTAGCAATCTGCTGGAGTATACACCATCTAATTACAAATGTTAAAAATGAATCTTCTTCATGAAGATAAAAGATTCCAGTTCTTCCTTGTAGTCCGTGAGCTTTATTCATCTCCCTGGTGAGCGAGTCTGCAAGCATATTAGAGTTACCTGGCACCCATTCAACATCAAAGTCATACATAGCAAACCACATTTTCCAAGCTAATAATCTTCCTCTTGCAAGTTGTTTAGAAATTTTGGCAGTGAGAAAATATTTGAAATTCATTGAGTCAGTTCTAATAAAAAACTTGACAGGGGCCAAATAAATTTCAAACTTCTGGATTCCGTTAAAGATAGCCAAAGTTTCTTTTTCTGCAGGGAAATAATTCTTCTGATGAGTCTAAAACTCTCTTGATGCATATCCACATAAACCTTCTTCTTGTTCTGTACCAACTGATATTCTTTCTATTAAAACTGTTACCCAGAAATTATCAGAAGCATCCGTTTGTAGGATCATAAAACCATTCCCTGGGGGTTTTAGAGCAGGAAGATGCTTACATTCTTCTTTGAGCTGTTTGACAGCTTGAGTGGCTTCGGAAGACCAGGCATAATTCTGACAAGCACGAATTGGTGCTGTTTTCTCAGAAAGATTAGGAATATATCTACTGACATAATTAAGGATACCAATGAAACGCTGGATCATTTTAGTATCAGTCAACTAGTCCGGGAAATCAGATAATTTTGAAAGGACATGAGGTTGCATATTGATTTTCCCATCTTTAATATGAATTCCAAGAAAATCTATATTTTCTTGAAAAAGGACCATTTTCTTTTATGATAGAACCAACCCATGCTTCTTTGCTTCTTCAAAGAAAATTTCCAGATGTTTTAAATGGGTTTCTAGATCAGGACTGTGTACTAAAATATCATCAATATATACAACGATGAAACTATATTTACCAAAGATGTAGTCCATTCTTCTTTGAAAAAATGCAGGAGCGTTTTTTAAGCCGAAAGGTACTACACACCATTGATAAAAACCTACAGGACAAGTAAATGCAGTCTCGTGACGATCTTCAGGAGCAATTTGGATTTGATAATATCCTGATTTCATGTCAAATTTGCTGAAGATTTTACTTTTCTGGATCTTTTGCATGATTACTTCTTGTCTGGGTAAAGGATATTGAAAACCTTTAGTTATTGCATTCAGCGGCTTGTAGTTTATGACCATTCTATCTTTACCCCTCACGATCTCTGAATGATTTCTAACTAAAAAAGCTAAACAAGAATAATGGGACTCAGATGGTTCAATAAGTTTTAGCTTAAAAAGTTCTTCTATTTGATTCTGGATTTCTTGTTCATCCTTGGGGCTGCATGGTATCATTTTACCCGTTACTCCATTATCATGCATTGTAACAATTTCCTGCATTGGACTCTCTATATCCCAGAATTCTTTGGGATTTTCTGAACAACATGTTAACAATTTCTCAAACATTTCTAATTGATCTTTCGACCAATCAGGATTTCTGAAAACTTTTTGTTTAGGCTGGCTGTTTTGCTCATAAATTTGCAATACTTCCTGCCAATCATGTCAAGTCTTTTGAGACTTCTGTTGATCAACCTTTTTCTGTCAATTTTGCTTTCTGGCTTCAGAATCAGCGAGGGTTAACCTTGGTACTGCAATTGTTTTCTTCTTGATATTGCAAATGATTTTATCACTGCTTATAGTGACGGGCAAAACTGAGTTGATGAAAGGCATACCAAGAAACAAGCTAGCAGAGTTATCATAGTGCTGAATTGCCGATATTTTTATGATACTCCCACCCAATCTCATAGAAACATTGTCTACATAATGTGTCAAATTTACTGAACCACCAATGGTTTTTGAGACAAGAATATTCTGAAGTGGTTTCCAAAGGCCTTTAAAGAGGGATGGGCGAGCCAGATTATTAGATCCTCCTGTGTCAATAAAAGCATCCACTGTAATCCATTCATTTCTGACTTGGACCTCGACTGGGATATACAATAGATTATTTGACTTGACAATCTTCTTTAAGAAAGCATTTTCTTCTGGAGGAACTACTACTCTTTTTGACATTGATAAGGAAGAGGATGCTACATTTTTAGGATATGGACAGAAAGAATTCACGATGGGTTGTGGCTGCAATGAATCTAAAACGGAAGTGGAATTTTGTTCTGTTTGGGAAGAGTCTGAAGAGGCATCTTCTTATATAGATACATCTTATGAAGATATATCATAAGTTTCTTCTGTATCTTCTTTTGAACTTTCTTCTTCGCTATAATGATTTTCTTTGAAGAAATCAGAGTCTGAACAGTCATCACAAATGTTCATTTTTTGGCTTAAATCAAACTCTTCTTCATTTTCGAACAAGGAAGCGTCAGTCAAAATATATACATCAGACACTTCATCTTGTGACTCTACGACAAACCAATTATCTACAAATTCTTCAATATCTACACATGCTTTTAATTTTGAGGGCGCATTCTTTGGGCATTTTCTTGCATAGTGGCCTTCTTGCTTACAAACGAAGCAAGCATTATCTCTTTTGGGATTTCTTCTCTTTTTCAAATATCTATATTTCTTGAATGGCTTTTTTGGGTTTGCTACTCTTTTTGGGCGATACTTTCAATATTTCTTGGACTTTCTAGATTTGGATTTTCTGAATGGAGTCCAAGGGAGAACAGTTCGGCAAACATCTAACCCTGGTGAAATTTCTTGGGTCTTTTTCTGCCAGCACAAATATTTAACTTTCTCTTGACATCTAAAAAGTAGATCTATCCAATAAGTTTGTTCTATGGATTTTCTCTGGACCTCTAGATCTTTGAGAATCATATCGCCTAAATTTCCAGGCAATTTGGAAAGAAAAGAAACCTTTTGCACAGCATCATTTGGTAGATTAGCTTTGTAAACTTTGGACATCCTCTAGAGTCCTAACTACTTGGTGCTCTCATGCAGAAGAAGTCCTCAATGACTTAGGCAGTCAGACTGAGCAAATTCTAGAAAATCTGAAATTATTGTATGATGAACAACAACAGGACAGACAGAAAAAACAAGAAAAATCAAAGAAAAAGAAAGAAAGAAAAAGGAGAGAAGCAAACCCGCCTACTTTCTCTAGATCAATGTTCGTCCCACAATTTGAGGAAACAGAAATAGACACTAATGAGGGAGAAGAAAAGGGAGAAGCATCTACATCTAAAACAGACTGGAAAATGGAATCAACTAAATCTTTTAGTTATCCAAAATCAAAAAATGATGTAGCCTCTCTAGAGGATGCTACATTTTTAGGATATGGACAGAAAGAATTCACGATGGGTTGTGGCTGTAATGAATCTAAAACGGAAGTGGAATTCTGTTCTGTTTGGGAAGAGTCTGAAGAGGCATCTTCTTCTATAGATACATCTTCTGAAGATATATCATAAGTTTCTTCTGTATCTTCTTCTGAACTTTCTTCTTCGCTATAATGATTTTATTTGAAGAAATCAGAGTCTGAATAGTCATCACAAATGTTCATTTTTTGGGTTAAATCAAACTCTTCTTCATTTTCGGACAAGGAAGCGTCAGTCAAAATATATACATCAGACACTTCATCTTGTGACTCTACGACAGACCAATTATCTACAAATTCTTCAATATATACACATGCTTTTAATTTTTAGGGCGCATTCTTTGGGCACTTCTTTGAATACATTTGCTTTTTGTAATGAGGGCATAATGAATGATGGAAACTTTATAGCTGCATCTTTATAGAAACAAAGTTTTGTACAACATCATCTGTCTCAAAACAACCTGCAACCAGAGCTGACTGTGCCCCACTCATAGAACATAACTCCCAAAATCCAAATGAGTTAGACCAAACCTATCAAATAGGGAATTACCTAACTACTTGGTGCTCTCATGCAGAAGAAGTCCTCGATGACTTAGGCAGTCAGACTGAGCAAATTCTAGAAAATCTGAAATTATTGTATGATGAACAACAACAGGACAGACAGAAAAAACAAGAAAAATCAAAGAAAAAGAAAGAAAGAAAAAGGAGAGAAGCAAACCCGCCTACTTTCTCTAGATCAATGTTCGTCCCACAATTTGAGGAAACAGAAACATAGACTAATGAGGGAGAAGAAAAGGGAGAAGCATCTACATCTAAAACAGACCGGAAAATGGAATCAACTAAATCTTTTAGTTATCCAAAATCAAAAAATGATGTAACCTCTCTAGAGGATGCTACATTTTTAGGATATGGACAGAAAGAATTCACGATGGGTTGTGGCTGCAATGAATCTAAAACGGAAGTGGAATTCTATTCTGTTTGGGAAGAGTCTGAAGAGGCATCTTCTTCTATAGATACATCTTCTGAAGATATATCATAAGTTTCTTCTGTATCTTCTTCTGAAATTTCTTCTTCGCTATAATGATTTTCTTTGAAGAAATCAGAGTCTGAACAGTATTATGGACTCAGTACTTACTTGACAACTGAAGAGGTGTGCTGAACCTATTCTTCAAAGAAAATCATTATAGCGAAGAAGAAATTTCAGAAGAAGATACAGAAGAAACTTATGATATATCTTCAGAAGATGTATCTATAGAAGAAGATGCCTCTTCAAACTCTTCCCAAACAGAACAAAATTCCACTTCCGTTTTAGATTCATTGCAGCCACAACCCATCGTGAATTCTTTCTGTCCATATCCTAAAAATGTAGCATCCTCTAGAGAGGCTACATTTTTCTTGTTTTTTCTGTCTGTCCTGATGTTGTTCATCATACAATAATTTCAGATTTTATATAATTTGCTCAGTCTGACTGCCTAAGTCATCGAGGACTTCTTCTGCATGAGAGCACCAAGTAGTTAGGTAATTCCCTATTTGATAGGTTTGGTCTAACTCATTTGGATTTTGGGAGTTATGTTCTATGAGTGGGGCACAGTCAGTTCTGGTTGCAGGTTGTTTTGAGACAGATGATGTTGTACAAAAATTTGTTTTGGGCGGCCACTTTCCTCCTTTTACAAACCTACGATTGGAATACTGTCATTCTTCTACTGGCTGAAATCTATAACCTGACAGATGATGCATTTTATTTACAGATGGAAAAAACGGTTTGGATTCGGGTATATACAATTCAGTTGGAGATAACTGAGGTTCTAAAGCAACTTCATCAATGGTAGGAATGTTACTTGTACTGGATGAAGAAGGTAATTCATATGGTATTATTGGAAAGACATGTTTACGGGGCCTTGCAACAGGCTTTTGTATTTTGGGTTTAGCAGGTATTAACTTGACATGTCCGTTATCAATCGCGACTCTTTTAAACTTGGGATCTGTCTTCTGTTGGTCAACAATTGATTTGTATTGAAAATACCAATTACTAGGCACTTCTGTGGAATCATACAGTACTCCTTCAACCTGGGCATTAGATATTCCAACTGTCACACAGTCTCTCAAAACCGGTTGCTTGAGTTTGGGATGAACAATATTTGTTAAACTGAATGAAGCTTGGGCAATCATAGACAGATATTCACTATCTTCGACCATGGACACACCTTGCACACCTACCAACATTTTCCAATAGTCTTTAAGATGAAACTCACTCAGACTGACAGCATAATCTGGGTAGATGGTGCCATACTGGCAACCGGAAGCTAAATTTCCCATTATAGTTCCGATTCTAGCATTATCATATGTTTTATGGCGAGTGTGGAACAATTCTGCAATGCATGGGGCATTGATTCCATGACGAAACAAAGGGGCTAACCCGACTCTTATCCCTCCAAAGTGAATATAAAAATATTTTCCTTCTTTCACATACTGTTTAAATTTTTTGATATCATCCTTAGAAAACAAATTCAGAGCAACTATTTGAACAGATGGACCGGATATTTTCAGGGTTATTTCTACTTCTTTCAGAAATGACTTTTTCTTGAACGCAAATGTTATTGGAAGCTTATAAATATCAGTCGCGTGCAGAGAGGGCGGATTCCATTGTTCAGGGTTCTCAACTACTTCATGATTATTGTTGACATCTATTTCAGTTTCAGTTGAGCGCGACGATATTTCATTAACCACACGTCTTTCCACAGTTGAAAATGAATGAAGTAAGCTAGACATCTTGAGCTAAATTCAACCAGAGATTGACTAAAGTGGCTTTTATCAAAATTGAAATTACAGAATAACTGCACTTCGAAGGCTACCTGGCCAGCTTTAGGCTCCGTCTAGAATTTATCCAAGGATTAGAACAGGGCTGTAATACCAGTAGATTCGTTAGGACCATAATACTGTGGGAAAGATACCAGTAGATTTGTTATCTAAGAGTCCATAATACTGGTATCAGATACAGGGCTCTGATACCAGTAGATTCGTTATCTAAGAGTCCATAATACTGGTATCAGAGCCCTATTCTAATCCTTGGATAATACTGGTATCGAAATTGAAATTACAGAATAACTGCACCTCGAAGGCTACTTGGCCAGCTTTAGGCTCTGTCTAGAATTTATCCAAGGATTAGAACAGGGCTATGATACCAGTAGATTCGTTGGCACCATAACACTGTGGGAAAGATACCAGTAGATTCGTTATCTAAGAGTCCATAATACTGGTATCAGATACAGGGCTCTGATACCAGTAGATTCGTTATCTAAGAGTCCATAATACTAGTATCAGAGTCGTGTTCTAATCCTTGGATAAATTCTAGACAGAGCCTAAAGCTGGCCAGGTAGCCTTCGAAGTGCAGTTATTCTGTAATTGCAATTTCGATAAAAGCCACTTTAGTCAATCTCTGGTTGAATTTAGCTCAAGATGTCTAGCTTACTTCGTTCATTTTCAACTATGGAAAGATGTGTGGTTAATGAAATATTGTCGCGCTCAACTGAAATTGAAATAGATGTCAACAATAATCATGAAGTAGTTGAGAACCCTGAACAATGGAATCCGCCCTCTCTGCACGCGACTGATATTTATAAGCTTCCAATAACATTTTCGTTCAAGAAAAAGTCATTTCTGAAAGAAGTAGGAATAGCTCTGAAAATATCTGGTCCATCTATTCAAATAGTTGCTCTGAATTTGTTTTCTGAGGATGATATCAAAAAATTTAAACAGTATGTGAAAGAAGGCAAATATTTTTATATTCACTTTGGAGGGATAAGAGTCGGGTTAGCCCCTTTGTTTCGTCATGGAATCAATGCCCCATGCATTGCAGAATTGTTCGACACTCGCCATCAAACATACGATAATGCTAGAATCAGAACTATAATGGGAAATTTAGCTTCTGGTTGCCAGTATGGCACCATCTACCCAGATTATGCTGTCAGTCTGAGTGAGGTTCATCTTAAAGACTGTTGGAAAATGTTGGTAGGTGTGCAAGGTGTGTCCATGGTCGAAGATAGTGAATATCTGTCTATCATTGCCCAAGCTTCATTCCAGTTAACAAATACTGTTCATCCCAAACTCAAGCAACCAGTTTTGAGAGACTGTGTGACAGTAGGAATATCTAATGCCCAGGTTGAAGGAGTACTGTATGATTCCACAGAACTGCCTAGTAATTGGTATTTTCAATACAAATCAATTGCTGACCAATAGAAGACAGATACCAAGTTTAAAAGAGTCGCGATTGATAACGGACATGTCAAGTTAATACCTGCTAAACCCAAAATACAAAAGCCTGTTGCAAGGCCTCGTAAACATGTCTTTCCAATAATACCATCTGAATTACCTTCTTCATCCAGTACAAGTAACATTCCTACCATTGATGAAGTTGATTTAGAACCTCAGTTATCTCCAACTGAATTGTATATACCCGAATCCAAACCGTTTTTTCCATCTGTAAATAAAATGCATCGTCTGTCAGGTTATAGATTTCAGCCAGTAGAAGAATGGCAGTATGCCAATCGTAGGTTTGTAAAAGGAGGAAAGTGGCCGCCCAAAACTGTAACAGCCCTTAATCAACATCTAATTAACTTATTAACATTAAATTTAAACAATGAAGAGTGCTTACCTGAGCTTACCTGTGCATGAAGTAGGCTTACCGCAACATGGTTTTGGGGACGACTCTCCTCCCAACCTTAGGCTCAATTGTGCAGGATGCTGCTACAACTGGCCACCCCCGAGCCCCCAATCAACGACTACTGCCAGTATTCCTAAGTCTCAGCATTCTCCCAAGAGAATGAATATGGAACCTCAGAATGATCGACCCCTTCCATCCTCCTCATCATTCCTTAAATAGAAAAAAAACATTGGATGGGAAACCACATGCACACCTCCATATGTCTGCATGCCACATGCCCACCCTCCATGTGTCGGCATGCTAATTTTTGATCATTTTCTTATTTTATTTATTATTATTATTATTTT
>APFE031573086.1:46939-119612 GCA_000404065.3 Pinus taeda
GTGGTTTATTTACTATTATTCATTATTATTATTATTATTTATTATTAATTGTATTATAGTTTTTTTGTATTATTTTTATTAGTTCTTATTATTTATTATTTATTATTAAGGGAGGGATGTTACAAAAACAAAGTTTTGTACAACATCATCTGTCTTAAAACAACCTGCAACCAGAGCTGACTGTGCCCCACTCATAGAACATAACTCCCAAAATCCAAATGAGTTAGACCAAACCTATCAAATAGGGAATTACCTAACTACTTGGTGCTCTCATGCAGAAGAAGTCCTCGATGACTTAGGCAGTCAGACTGAGCAAATTCTAGAAAATCTGAAATTATTGTATGATGAACAACAGCAGGATAGACAGAAAAAACAAGAAAAATCAAAGAAAAAGAAAGAAAGAAAAAGGAGAGAAGCAAAGCCGCCTACTTTCTCTAGATCAATGTTCGTCCCACAATTTGAGGAAACAGAAACAGACACTAATGAGGGAGAAGAAAAGGGAGAAGCATCTACATCTAAAACAGAATGGAAAATGGAATCAACTAAATCTTTTAGTTATCCAAAATCAAAAAATGATGTAGCCTCTCTAGAAGATGCAGCTATAAAGTTTCCATCATTCATTATGCCCTCGTTACAAAAAGCAAATGTATTCAAAGAAGTGCCCAAATTCCCGAGAATTGAACAAGATCTATTTTCAGCAAACGCTTCTGGATATGTGCTTGATTTAGATAATTCAACTAATCCGGCAGAATCAATCAGAATTTGGATAGAATCACTTTATCAAATGCAAGTGACCACAAAACTGGATAATTATTCTATTTTTCTCTTAGCAGAAAAAAGAATGGCTGGTATCGTCCACTCATGGTGGATGGGAGGAGCAGAACAAGAAAGACTTAATGTAGCAGCTAATGGATTAGCTACATTAGAAGTTTTATTGCTTACTCAATTTGTTCCTGAACCAATAGATGAAAAGAAACAAATCATTACAGATCTGACAAGAATGCAGTTAACAAATCTTAAAGAGTTAGATTCATTTGGTACAGAATATATGTCCAAAGTTTACAAAGCTAATCTACCAAATGATGTTGTGCAAAAGGTTTCTTTTGTTTCCAAATTGCCTGGAAATTTAGGCGATATGATTCTCAAAGATCTAGAGGTCCAGAGAAAATCCATAGAACAAACTTATTGGATAGATCTACTTTTTAGATGTCAAGAGAAAGTTAAATATTTGTGCTGGCAGAAAAAGACCCAAGAAATTTCACCAGGGTTAGATGTTTGCCAAACTGTTCTCCCTTGGACTCCATTCAGAAAATCCAAATCTAGAAAGTCCAAGAAATATGGAAAGTATCGCCCAAAAAGAGTAGCAAACCCAAAAAAGCCATTCAAGAAATATAGATATTTGAAAAAGAGAAGAAATCCCAAAAGAGATAATGCTTGCTTCGTTTGTAACCAAGAAGGCCACTATGCAAGAAAATGCCCAAAGAATGCGCCCTCAAAATTAAAAGCATGTGTAGATATTGAAGAATTTGTATATAATTGGTCTGTCGTAAAGTCACAAGATGAAGTGTCTGATGTATATATTTTTACTGACGCTTCCTTGTCCGAAAAAGAAGAAGAGTTTGATTTAAGCCAAAAAATGAACATTTGTGATGACTGTTCAGACTCTGATTTCTTCAAAGAAAATCATTATAGCGAAGAAGAAAGTTCATAAGAAGATACAGAAGAAACTTATGATATATCTTCAGAAGATGTATCTATAGAAGAAGATGCCTCTTCAGACTCTTCCCAAACAGAACAGAATTCCACTTTCGTTTTAGATTCATTGCAGCCACAACCCATCGTGAATTCTTTCTGTCCATATCCTAAAAATGTAGCATCGTCTTCCTTATCAATGTCAAAAAGAGCAGTAGTTCCTCCAGAAGAAAATGATTTCTTAAAGAAGATTGTCAAGTCAAATAATCTATTGTATATCCCAGTCGAGGTCCAAGTCAGAAATGAATGGATTACAGTAGATGCTTTTATTGACACGGGAATATCTAATAATCTGGCTCACCCATCCCTCTTTAAAGGCCTTTGGAAACCACTTCAGAATATTCTTGTCTTAGAAACCATTGGTGGTTCAGTAAATTTGACACATTATGTAGACAATGTTTCTATGAGATTGGGTGGGAGTATCATAAAAATATCGACAATTCAGCACTATGATAACTCTGCTAGCTTGTTTCTTAGTATGCCTTTCATCAACTCAGTTTTGCCTGTCACTATAAGCAGTGATAAAATCATTTGCAATATCAAGAAGAAAGCAATTGCAGTACCAAGGTTAACCCTCGCCGATTCTGAAGCCAGAAAGCAAAATCGTCAGAAAAAGGTTGGTCAACAGAAGTCTCAAAAGACTTCACATGATTGGCAGGAAGTATTGCAAATTTATGAGCAAAACAGCCAGCCTAAACAAAAAGCTTTCAGAAATCCTGATTGGTCAAAAGATCAATTACAAATGTTTGAGAAATTGTTAACATGTTGTTCAGAAAATCCCAAAGAATTCTGGGATATAGAGAATCCAATGCAGGAAATTGTTACAATGCATGATAATGGAGTAACGGGTAAAATGATACCATGCACCCCCAAGGATGAACAAGAAATCCAAAATCAAATAGAAGAACTTTTGAAGCTAAAACTTATTGAACCATATGAGTCCCATTATTCTTGTTCAGCTTTTTTAGTTAGAAATCATTTAGAGATCGTGAGGGGTAAAGATAGAATGGTCATAAACTACAAGCCGCTGAATGCAATAACTAAAGGTTTTCAATATCCTTTACCCAGACAAGAAGTAATCATGCAAAAGATCCAGAAAAGAAAAATCTTCAGCAAATTTGACATGAAATCAGGATATTATCAAATCCAAATTGCTCCTGAAGATCGTCACAAGACTGCATTTACTTGTCGTGTAGGTTTTTATCAATGGTGTGTAGTACCTTTCAGCTTAAAAAACGCTCCTGCATTTTTTCAAATAAGAATGGACTACATCTTTGGTAAATATAGTTTCATCGTTGTATATATTGATGATATTTTAGTACACAGTCCTGATCTAGAAACCCATTTAAAACATCTAGAAATTTTCTTTGAAGAAGCAAAGAAGCATGGGTTGCCTCTATCAGAAAAGAAAATGGTCCTTTTTCAAGAAAATATAGATTTTCTTGGAATTCATATTAAAGATGGGAAAATCAATATGCAACCTCATGTCCTTTTAAAATTATCTGATTTCCCGGACCAGTTGACTAATACTAAAATGATCCAGCGTTTCATTGGTATCCTTAATTATGTCAGTAGATATATTCCTAATCTTTCTGAGAAAATAGCACCAATTCGTGCTTGTCATAATTATGCCTGGTCTTCCGAAGCCACTCAAGCTGTCAAACAGCTCAAAGAAGAATGTAAGCATCTTCCTGCTCTAAAACCCCCAGGGAATGGTTTTATGATCCTACAAACGGATGCTTCTGATAATTTCTGGGTAGCAGTTTTAATAGAAAGAATATCAGTTGGTACAGAACAAGAAGAAGTTTTATGTGGATATGCATCAGGAGAGTTTCAGACTCATCAGAAGAATTATTTCCCTGCAGAAAAAGAAACTTTGGCTATCTTTAACGGAATCCAGAAGTTTGAAATTTATTTGGCCCCTGTCAAGTTTTTGATTAGAACTGACTCAATGAATTTCAAATATTTTCTCACTGCCAAAATTTCTAAACAACTTGCAAGAGGACGATTATTAGCTTGGCAAATGTGGTTTGCTATGTATGACTTTGATGTTGAATGGGTTCCAGGTAACTCTAATATGCTTGTAGACTCGCTCACCAGGGAGATGAATAAAGCTCACGGACTACAAGGAATAACTGGAATCTTTTATCTTCATGAAGAAGATTCATTTTTAACATTTGTAATTAGATGGCATATACTCCAGCAGATTGCTAGTGACATATGCGAAGAAATCAAGAAAGTTGTTGGTATGAGACTCCACAGAAACCAGTGGATCCAGAATTGCCAAGCATGGCAGGCAAAAAATGTTGGGATATTCCTAGGGTTAGATGAAGACTTAATAAAAGTCTTTCCTCTTCCAAACATGAAAGTTAAAGTTTATTTTAAAACCCTAGATCACTACTGGACTAAGGAGTATACAGAAAAATCCATAAAAATTTTGAAAACTTTAAATTACTACCAAATCATTGGAGTAATTGACTTTTCCCTCTCTGTTTATACTTCTGCTAAGATGCTTGATTTAGAAGAAATCAATATGACTGAGGGTATTCAAATATTTCTCGTTTCTCTTCGAATTCCTGACCTATTTGAAGAATTAGAAGCAGCGTTTCTACAAATACCAGATGAAAATTATTCTGCTACTGATTCTTTCCCACAGTATGAATTGTTTCAGCCTTTTGCAGACTGGGAAATAAGAAATGGAAGATGTCAGAAGAAAATTGTGATAAGATCATCACAATGTGTTGAAAGAACTTTGCAATATATGAGGACATTCTCAGCACCATGGGATCATCACAGCTTAGAATTTCGAAACCCAATAGAACCAAATCCATTCGCACAAATGTTTTGTTCAACGATAATAAATGAACCTTAGATTGTGAATAATCCAGATGAAATCAGAAGAATCACTAGTTGGCTTAAAGAATATGGCAAATTGACTTTGCAGGAAAAATTGTCCATGATCAGAACATTGGATAAGATGCAAGGACCAAAGGCTACTTTTGATATCTGGGTAAATCAAAATAATTTGGTTACATTAAGAATTTTGCACAGCAATTGGAACGAAGATGTAGCATTTTTGATTAATTTGCTATTATCCAATCATGTTTGTTCTTCAATGGTTTTCACAAAAGGATGGCAGCAACAGAATGACATAAGCCAATATTGCAGGATTTGGGTGAGATATTGTATTGAAAGATCAGTGAGTATGTTTCAAATCTTCAAATGGGAGTTGCTTGAAGGAGTAGAATTATCAATTCAAAATCTGCCCGATTTCCGATCAAGAAAATCAGATCCTTTTCTTGGGATTGAGATAGATCCTATGGCCTACATTAACAAGTGGAAGGTAAAAGACACTGAGTATCTGTTCCCTCGTAAAAATCTTTATGTCACAACAGATACAATAAAATTCGATACAGGACAATCATCAAGAGCTCCACTAAAAAACGAATCTACTTTAACCATAGCCAGCAATAAAGTAAAGGAGAAAGTTGAAGATTCCATCGAGAAGGACACCCTGTTTGTCGACACGTATGAAGATGCCCAAATCAATAATATTGATTGGGAACAAAGGTATCTCGATATTTTGGAACAACAGTACTATGAAAACAAATCCTCATCAGAATTTGATCTGGGATCTGACATCGAGAGCGACAAAAGTCCGACATGGTAGTACTATTACTGTTTGTAATGTGCATGCTTTTGTTAGTGCGTTTTCTTTATTGAATTATTATTGTACTCGAGAACTTTTGGGTAGACACCGTCCAGACTAAGCAATGTTGGACAAGGACCCCCAAGATTCTCTATGTTTTGTCTTTTGATTAGTTAGTTTTGTTATATATAGAAGTAAGTGAGGTAGAGAAGGCATCGAAGGCATTGAGTGTGCGCTTGAAGAGCTTTCTGAGTGTGTGTGGGTGTATCCAGAGGTTAGATACTTTGGCTCTACTCTGTTGCTTAACTTGGTATGTACATTTTATGCTTGATTAATATTGAAGCCTGCTGGGCCACCAGACTAAGGTCTGTTCTTTTAAGATCGTCATTTTAGAAGAGTGTAAAGCGGGTTGAGAGCTGGTGTCGCTTGTGGAGTCCTCATATGTCTTGCGGACGAGTTGAAGAATAGGTTCAGCACACCTCTTCAGTTGTCAAGTAAGTAGTGAGTCCATAATACTGGTATCAGAGCCAAGAAAATATATGTCCAACACATTGTGATGATCTTATCACAATTTTCTTCTGACATCTTCCATTTCTTATTTCCCAGTCTGCAAGAAGGCCACTATGCAAGAAAATGCCCAAAGAATGCGCCCTCAAAATTAAAAGCATGTGTAGATATTGAAGAATTACTAGATAATTGGTCTGTCGTAGAGTCACAAGATGAAGTGTCTGATGTATATATTTTGACTGACGCTTCCTTGTCCGAAAATGAAGAAGAGTTTGATTTAAGCCAAAAAATGAACATTTGTGATGACTATTCAGACTCTGATTTCTTCAAAGAAAATCATTATAGCGAAGAAGAAAGTTCAGAAGAAGATACAGAAGAAACTTATGATATATCTTCAGAAGATGTATCTATAGAAGAAGATGCCTCTTCAGACTCTTCCAAAACAGAACAGAATTCCACTTCCATTTTAGATTCATTGCAGCCACAACCCATCGTGAATTCTTTCTATCCATATCCTAAAAATGTAGCATCCTCTTCCTTATCAATGTCAAAAAGAGCAGTAGTTCCTCCAGAAGAAAATGCTTTCTTAAAGAAGATTGTCAAGTCAAATAATCTATTGTATATCCCAGTCGAGGTCCAAGTCAGAAATGAATGGATTACAGTAGATGCTTTTATTGACATAGGAGGATCTAATAATCTGGCTCGCCCATCCCTCTTTAAAGGCCTTTGGAAACCACTTCAGAATATTCTTGTCTCAGAAACCATTGGTGGTTCAGTAAAATTTGACACATTATGTAGACAATATTTCTATGAGATTGGGTGGGAGTATCATAAAAATATCGGCAATTCAGCATTATGATAACTCTGCTAGCTTGTTTCTTGGTATGCCTTTCATCAACTCAGTTTTGCCCGTCACTATAAGCAGTGATAAAATCATTTGCAATATCAAGAAGAAAGCAATTGCAGTACCAAGGTTAACCCTCACCGATTCTGACGCTAGAAAGCAAAATCGTCAGAAAAAGGTTGGTCAACAGAAGTCTCAAAAGACTTCACATGATTGGCAGGAAGTATTGCAAATTTATGAGCAAAACATCCAGCCTAAACAAAAAGCTTTCAGAAATCCTGATTGGTCGAAAGATAAATTAGAAATGTTTGAGAAATTGTTAACATGCTTTTCAGAAAATCCCAAAGAATTCTGGGATATAGAGAGTCCAATGCAGGAAATTGTTACAATGCATGATAATGGAGTAACGGGTAAAATGATACCATGCAACCCCAAGGATGAACAGGAAATCCAAAATCAAATAGAAGAAATTTTGAAGCTAAAACTTATTGAACCATCTGAGTCCCATTATTCTTGTTCAGCTTTTTTAGTTAGAAATCATTCAGAGATCGTGAGGGGTAAAGATAGAATGGTCATAAACTACAAGCCGCTGAATGAAATAACTAAAGGTTTTCAATATCCTTTACCCAGACAAGAAGTAATCATGCAAAAGATTCAAAAAAGTAAAATCTTCAGCAAATTTGACATGAAATCAGGATATTATCAAATCCAAATTGCTCCTGAAGAGCGTCACAAGACTGCATTTACTTGTCCTATAGGTTTTTATCAATGGTGTGTAGTACCTTTCGGCTGAAAAAACGCTCCTGCATTTTTTCAAAGAAGAATGGACTACATCTTTGGTAAATATAGTTTCATCATTGTATATATTGATGATATTTTAGTACACAGTCCTGATCTAGAAACCCATTTAAAACATCTGGAAATTTTCTTTGAAGAAGCAAAGAAGCTTGGGTTGGTTCTATCAGAAAAGAAAATGGTTCCTTTTCAAGAAAATATAGATTTTCTTGGAATTCATATTAAAGATGGGAAAATCAATATGCAACCTCATTTCCTTTCAAAATTATCTGATTTCCCGAACCAGTTGACTGATACTAAAATGATCCAGCGTTTCATTGGTATCCTTAATTATGTCAGTAGATATATTCCTAATCTTTCTGAGAAAACAACACCAATTCGTGCTTGTCAGAATTATGCCTGGTCTTCTGAAGCCACTCAAGCTGTCAAACAGCTCAAAGAAGAATGTAAGCATCTTCCTGCTCTAAAACCCCCAGGGAATGGTTTTATGATCCTACAAACGGATGCTTCTGATAATTTCTGGGTAGCAGTTTTAATAGAAAGAATATCAATTGGTACAGAACAAGAAGAAGTTTTATGTGGATATGCATCAGGAGAGTTTCAGACTCATCAGAAGAATTATTTCCCTGCAGAAAAAGAAACTTTGGCTATCTTTAACGGAATCTAGAAGTTTGAAATTTATTTGGCCCCTGTCAAGTTTTTGATTAGAACTGACTCAATGAATTTCAAATATTTTCTCACTGCCAAAATTTCTAAACAACTTGCAAGAGGACGATTATTAGCTTGGCAAATGTGGTTTGCGATGTATGACTTTGATGTTGAATGGGTTCCAGGTAACTCTAATATGCTTGCAGACTCGCTCACCAGGGAGATGAATAAAGATCACGGACTACAAGGAAGAACTGGAATCTTTTATCTTCATGAAGAAGATTCATTTTTAACATTTGTAATTAGATGGCGTATACTCCAGCAGATTGCTAGTGACATATGCGAAGAAATCAAGAAAGTTGTTGGTATGAGACTCCGAAGAAACCAGTGGATCCAGAACTGCCAAGCATGGCAGGTAAAAAATGTTGGGATATTCCTAGGTTTAGATAAAGACTTAATAAAAGTCTTTCCTCTTCCAAACATGAAAGTTAAAGTTTATTTTAAAACCCTATATGACTACTGGACTAAGGAGTATACAGAAAAATCCATAAAAATTTTGAAAACTTTAAATTACTACCAAATCATTGGAGTAATTGACTTTTCCCTCTCTATTTATACTTCTGCTAAGATGCTTGATTTAGAAGAAATCAATATGACTGAGGGTATTCAAAAATTTCTCATTTCTCTTCGAATTCCTGACCTATTTGAAGAATTAGAAGCAGCGTTTCTACAAAGACCAGATGAAAATTATTCTACTACTGATTCTTTCCCACAGTATGAATTGTTTCAGCCTTTTGCAGACTGGTAAATAAGAAATGGAAGATGTCAGAAGAAAATTGTGATAAGATCATCACAATGTGTTGAAAGAACTTTGTAATATATGAGGACATTCTCAGCACCATGGGATCATCACAGCTTAGAATTTCGAAACCCTATAGAACCAAATCCATTCGCACAAATGTTTTGTTCAACGATAATAAATGAACCTCAGATTGTGAATAATCCAGATGAAAACAAAAGAATCACTAGTTGGCTTAAAGAATATGGCAAATTGACTTTGCAGGAAAAATTTTCCATGATCAGAACATTGGATAAGATGCAAGGACCAAAGACTACTTTTGATATCTGGGTAAATAAAAAGAATTTGGTTACATTAAGAATTTTGCACGGCAATTGGAACGAAGATGTAGCATTTTTTATTAATTTGCTATTATCCAATCATGTTTGTTCTTCAATGGTTTTCACAAAAGGATGGCAACAACAGAATGACATCAGCCAATATTGCAGGATTTGGGTGAGATATTGTATTGAAAGATCAGTGAGTATGTTTCAAATCTTCAAATTGGAGTTGCTTGACGGAGTAGAATTATCAGTTCAAAATCTGCCCGATTTCTGGTCAAGAAAATCAGATCCTTTTCTTGGGATTGAGATAGATCCTATGGCCTACATTAACAAGTGGAAGGTAAACGACACTGAGTATCTATTCCCTCGTAAAAATCTTTGTCACAACAGATACAATAAAATTCGATACAAGACAATCATCAAGAGCTCCACTAAAAAACGAATCTACTTTAACCATAGCCACAAATAAAGGAAAGGAGAAAGTTGAAGATTCCATCGAGAAGGACACCCTGTTTGTCGACACGTATGAAGATGCCCAAATCAATAATATTGATTGGGAACAAAGGTATCTCGATATTTTCGAACAACAGTACTATGAAAACAAATCCTCATCAGAATTTGATCCGGGATCTGACATCGAGAGCGACAGAAGTCCGACATGGTAGTACTATTACTGTTTGTAATGCGCATGCTTTTGTTAGTGCGTTTTCTTTATTGAATTATTATTGTACTCGAGAAATTTTGGGTAGACACCGTCCAGACTAAGTAATGTCAGACAAGGACCCCCAAGATTCTCTATGTTTTGTCTTTTGATTAGTTAGTTTTGTTATATATAGAAGTAAGTGAGGTAGAGAAGGCATCGAAGGCATTGAGTGTGCGCCTGAAGAGCTTTCTGAGTGTGTGTGTGTATCTAGAGGTTAGAGACTTTGGCTCTACTCTGTTTCTTAACTTGGTATGTACATTTTATGCTTGATTAATATTGAAGCCTACTGGGCCGCCAGACTAAGGTCTGTTCTTTTAAGATTGTCATTTTAGAAGACTGTAAAGCGGGTTGAGAGCTCGTGTCGCTCATGGAGTCATCGTATGTCTTGCGGACGAGTTGAAGAATAGGTTCAGCACACCTCTTTAGTTGTCAAGTAAGTACTGAGTCCATAAGTACATTTTATGCTTGATTAATATTGAAGCTTGCTGGGCCACCAGACTGAGGTCTGTTCTTTTAAGATCGTCATTTTAGAAGACCGTAAAGCGGGTTGAGAGCTGGTGTCGCTCGTGGAGTCCTCGTATGTCTTGCAGATGAGTTGAAGAATAGGTTCAGCACACCTCTTCAGTTGTCAAGTAAGTACTGAGTCCTTAATACTGGTATCAGAGCCCTGTTCTAATCCTTGGATAAATTCTAGACAGAGCCTAAAGCTGGCCAAGTAGCCTTCTATGTGCAGTTATTCTGTAATTGCAATTTCGATAAAAGCCACTTTAGTCAATCTCTAGTTTAATTTAGCTCAATATGTCTAGCTTACTTCGTTCATTTTCAACTGTGGAAAGACGTCTGGTTAATGAAATATCGTCGCGCTCAACTGAAACTGAAATAGATGTCAACAATAATCATGAAGTAGTTGAGAACCCTGAACAATGGAATCTGCCCTCTCTGCACGCGACTGATATTTATGAGCTTCCAATAACATTTGCGTTCAAGAAAAGGTCATTTCTGAAAGAAGTAGAAATAACTCTGAAAATATCCGGTCCATCTGTTCAAATAGTTGCTCTGAATTTGTTTTCTGAGGATGATATCAAAAAATTTAAACAGTATGTGAAAGAAGGCAAATATTTTTATATTCACTTTGGAGGGATAAGAGTCGGGTTAGCCCCTTTGTTTCGTCATGGAATCAATGCCCCATGCATTGCAGAATTGTTCGACACTCGCCATCAAACATATGATAACGCTAGAATCAGAACTATAATGGGAAATTTAGCTTCCGGTTGCTAGTATGGCACCATCTACCCAGATTACGCTGTCAGTCTGAGTGAGGTTCATCTTAAAGACTGTTGGAAAATGTTGGTAGGTGTGCAAGGTGTGTCCATGGTCGAAGATAGTGAATATCTGTCTATCATTGCCCAAGCTTCATTCCAGTTAACAAATACTGTTCATCCCAAACTCAAGCAACCAATTTTGAGAGACTGTGTGACAATAGGAATATCTAATGCCCAGGTTGAAGGAGTACTGTATGATTCCACAGAACTGCCTAGTAATTGGTATTTTCAATACAAATCAATTGCTGACCAACAGAAGACAGATCCCAATTTTAAAGAGTCGCGATTGATAACGGACATGTCAAGTTAATACCTGCTAAACCCAAAATACAAAAGCCTGTCGCAAGACCCCGTAAACATTTCTTTCCAATAATACCATCTGAATTACCTTCTTCATCCAGTACAAGTAACATTCCTACCATTGATGAAGTTGCTTTAGAACCTGAGTTATCTCCAACTGAATTGTATATACTCGAATCCAAACCGTTTTTGCCATCTGTAAATAAAATGCATCGTCTGTCAGGTTATAGATTTCAGCCAGTAGAAGAATGGCAGTATGCCAATCGTAGGTTTGTAAAAGGAGGAAAGTGGCCGCCCAAAACAAAGTTTTGTACAACATCATCTATCTCAAAACAACCTGCAACCAGAGCTAACTGTGGCCCACTCATAGAACATAACTCCCAAAATCTAAATGAGTTAGACCAAACCTATCAAATAGGGAATTACCTAACTACTTGGTGCTCTCATGCAGAAGAAGTCCTCGATGACTTAGGCAGTCAGACTGAGCAAATTCTAGAAAATATGAAATTATTGTATGATGAACAACAGCAGGACAGACAGAAAAAACAAGAAAAATAAAAGAAAAAGAAAGAAAGAAAAAGGAGAGAAGCAAAGCCGCCTACTTTCTCTAGATCAATGTTCGTCCCACAATTTGAGGAAACAGAAACAGACACTAATGAGAGAGAAGAAAAGGGAGAATCATCTACATCTAAAACAGACTGGAAAATGGAATCAACTAAATCTTTTAGTTATCCAAAATCAAAAAATGATGTAGCCTCTCTAGAAGATGCAGCTATAAAGTTTCCATCATTCATTATGCCCTCATTACAAAAAGAAAATGTATTCAAAGAAGTGCCCAAATTCCCGAGAATTGAACAAGATCTATTTTCAGCAAACGCTTCTGGATATGTGCTTGATTTAGATAATTCAACTAATCCAGCAGAATCAATCAGAATTTGGATAGGAGCACTTTATCAAATGCAAGTGACCACAAAACTGGATAATTATTCTATTTTTCTCTTAGCAGAAAAAAGAATGGATGGTATCGTCCACTCATGGTGGATGGGAGGAGCAGAACAAGAAAGACTTAATGTAGCAGCTAATGGATTAGCTACATTAGAAGTTTTATTGCTTACTCAATTTGTTCCTGAATCAATAGATGAAAAGAAACAAATCATTACAGATCTGACAAGAATGCAGTTAATAGATCTTAAAGAGTTAGATTCATTTGGTACAGAATATATGTCCAAAGTTTACAAAGCTAATCTACCAAATGATGATGTGCAAAAGGTTTCTTTTCTTTCCAAATTGCCTGGAAATTTAGGCGATATGATTCTCAAAGATCTAGAGGTCCAGAGAAAATCCATAGAACAAACTTATTGGATAGATCTACTTTTTAGATGTCAAGAGAAAGTTAAATATTTGTGTTGGCAAAAAAAGACCCAAGAAATTTCACCAGGGTTAGATGTTTGCCGAACTGTTTGTTTCAGCCTTTTAATTAAATATTTGCCTCAGTACCTTATAACAAAACTAGGACTCCATTCAGAAAATCCAAATCTAGAAAGTCCAAGAAATATGGAAATTATCGCCCAAAAAAGCCATTCAAGAAATATAGATATTTGAAAAAGAGAAGAAATCCCAAAAGAGATAATGCTTGCTTCGTTTGTAAGCAAGAAGGCCACTATGTAAGAAAATGCCCAAAGAATGCGCCCTCAAAATTAAAAGAATGTGTAGATATTGAAGAATTTGTAGATAATTGGTTTGTCGTAGAGTCACAAGATGAAGTGTCTGATGTATATATTTTGACTGACGCTTCCTTGTCCGAAAATGAAGAAGAGTTTGATTTAAGCCAAAAAATGAACATTTGTGATGACTGTTCAGACTCTGATTTCTTCAAAGAAAATCATTATAGCGAAGAAGAAAGTTCAGAAGAAGATACAGAAGAAACTTATGATATATCTTCAGAAGATGTATCTATAGAAGAAGATGCCTCTTCAGACTCTTCCCAAACAGAACAGAATTCCACTTCCGTTTTAGATTCATTGCAGCCACAACCCATCGTGAATTTTTTCTGTCCATATCCTAAAAATGTAGCATCCTCTTCCTTATCAATGTCAAAAAGAGCAGTAGTTCCTCCAGAAGAAAATGCTTTCTTAAAGAAGATTGTCAAGTCAAATAATCTATTGTATATCCCAGTCGAGGTCCAAGTCAGAAATGAATGGATTACAGTAGATGCTTTTATTGACAGATGAGGATCTAATAATCTGGCTCGCCCATCCCTCTTTAAAGGCCTTTGGAAACCACTTCAGAATATTCTTGTCTCAGAAACCATTGGTGGTTCAGTAAATTTGACACATTATGTAGACAATGTTTCTATGAGATTGGGTGGGAGTATCATAAAAATATCGACAATTCAGCACTGTGATAACTCTGCTATCTTGTTTCTTGGTATGCCTTTCATCAACTCAGTTTTTCCCGTCACTATAAGCAGTGATAAAATCAGAACCTCAGATTGTGAATAATCCAGATGAAATCAGAAGAATCACTAGTTGGCTTAAGGAATATGGCAAATTGACTTTGCAGGAAAAATATCCATGATCAGAACATTGGATAAGATGCAAGGACCAAAGGCTACTTTTGATATCTGGGTAAATGAAAAGAATTTGGTTACATTAAGAATTTTGCAGGGCAATTGGAATGAAGATGTAGCATTTTTGATTAATTTTCTATTATCCACTCATGTTTGTTCTTCAATGGTTTTCACAAAAGGATGGCAACAACAGAATGACATCAGCCAATATTGCAGGATTTGGGTGAGATATTGTATTGAAAGATCAGTGAGTATGTTTCAAATCTTCAAATGGGAGTTGCTTGATGGAGTAGAATTATCAGTTCAAAAGTATTATGGACTCAGTACTTACTTGACAATCATGTTTGTTCTTCAATGGTTTTCACAAAAGGATGGCAGCAACATAATGACATCAGCCAATATTGCAGGATTTGGGTGAGATATTGTATTGAAAGATCAGTGAGTATGTTTCAAATCTTCAAATGGGAGGTGATTATACTGGCATTGATTCATGTCTGAGAGTTGTTTTCTTGATTTCCTTCAAAATGATAATAATTATATGTATATTTTGTTGTCAAAGCGAGTGTTCATGGAATGTGATATTGACATGGCTTTTGGGAATGTGTGTGATATTGGCATCACTTCTTGGCAACCAATATTGTTGTAGCTATTCATCTGTTAATGCTCACTATGTACATCCAATCCCCCTTGACAACCAATATTTGTGTAGTTATTCATGCATTAATTCTCACTAAGTACATCTAGTCCCCATCTGTGGAGGCCATCCACCCATTCCCATCACTTATGGCTCTGCATTCCATGGCATCCAAGCATCCCTTTGTATTTTTGTACCATCAAAGGATGGTGACGATGAATGTACAGATACGCTGGTCATCGCATCCCTTGTTGCCCAGTTGCTTGTAGAGAGGTCGAACTAGCTCTTCTAGGATCTCCCACCATCAAAAGCCCTCTGCGCACCTCAATGTCCTTGACTAAAATGTGGTTGAGAGCTTCTGCAAAGCGCTGGTTCGACCTTTCCGCAATCAACTAGGCAATAAGGGATGTGATCACTGACGTATCTATACGTTCATCCTCGCCAAGGCATACAGTAATCATCGCCATCCTTTCAACATAAAGAAACGCAAAAAAATGCCTAGGTACCATGGGATGCGAACACATAAAAGATGGAGATGGATGGATGGCCTCCATAAATAGAGACTCGATGTACTTGGCTACACAAATATTGGTTACCTCATTTCTTATGTCTAAATGTTGATTTCTCGATTTCCTTTAGAATAATTGTATGTATATGTGTTGTCACTATCAAGGTTCTTCGAGATGTGCTCCGTCGGCAAAGGGACAACTCCACAGAGGAGGAAGTGTTCGATATCCAGCAGAATGAGAACATCGTGAGTGATGCCGGGGTGGTGATGTTCACGCACCGGAACTTGTGGAACATACGGGAAAACATGATGGACACGCTGACCTTCCTATTGGACCAGTGGCCTCGTGGGAAGGCGATCATCTGGGCTCTAAATGTAAATGTGTTAGAAAACCTGCACAGATGAATCTAGCCAGTAAAGGTTGAACACATAGCTTTGTAGAGCAAAAACACTAAAAGAAAATCGAAAGAAGAAAAGAATGATACATTAGAAAATAGGTTACAATTCTCATGATATAGCATTACTGGGTGAAGATCCCAAGGGAATGCACCATAGTGGTGATCAATGAGAAGACTCAACACCTGCAACAAGTTCCGGAGATAACTAGCCAGTTGCAGAGTTAAAGAAGGAGCAAATAAAGGAGTAAATCATGCAAAAGGAATCTTGCATGCAGTCGCATGCTCTAATTAAGAGTCCGCATGTAGATGTGTAGTATTGCATGTAGTTGCATGCTCTAACTAAGAGTCTGCATGTAGGTGTGTAGTAGTTCCAACATCCCACCTGAACACCACTATGGGGAAAAATAGAAAATGGGCCCTGGCAACTAAGGCCAAAGGTCACCCAAAATACAGTGCAACTTGTACTAAAATTGAGGAAAGAGGGAAAGCCTCGTGGGAAAAACCCCCCCTGAAAATACAATGTAATCAAAAGAAAAAAGGAAGAAAAGACAGTTGCTAAGCAACTGCATCCTTCACTCCAAGATGATCGTGCAGAGAGCGAAACTTCTGCTCAGTGAATGTCTTGGTGAAGATGTCTGCAGTTTGCATGTAAATGTGTTAGAAAACCTGCACAGATGAATCTAGCAAGTAAAGGTTGAACACAAAGATTTGCAGAGCAAAAACACTAAAAGAAAATCAAAAGAAGAAAATAATGATACATTAGAAAATAGGTTACAATGCTCATGATATAGCATTACTGGGTGAAGATTCCAAGGTAATGCACCATAGTGGTGATCAATAAGAAGACACAACACCTACAACAAGTTCCAGAGATAACTAGCCTGTTGTGGAGTTAAAGAAGGAGCAAATCAAGGAGTAAATCATGCAAAAGGAATCTTGCATGCAGTCGCATGCTCTAACTAAGAGTCTGCAGGTACATGTGTAGTATTGCATGTAGTCGCATGCTCTAACTAAGAGTCCACATCTAGGTGTGTAGTAGTTCCAACACTAAACATGCATGTCAGAGATTATAGGGCATCCACGATTGTCAACTTCAGGGAGGTCAATTTGGGCAGCCTTGTCAGGTAGAAATACGGGCAAGACGTCGTGGCCCTCGTCGGCTTCGGCTCCTACCAGGGCTCCGTCATCACTTCCCACATATGGGGTATCTCAATCCAGAGCATGCCCGTGTCGCCTGCACGGGAAGGGAGCTTCAATGACATCTTTCACAGAGTGGTAGGCACGAGTGGTAATAACCATTTCTACGTTATAGTCTAAGAGGGTGAGGATTCAGAGGGGAATAAGACGCTCATGAAGGTGAGAGGACACCGGGCTATAGGCGTTGTGTATAATCTAGAAAAGGAGAGGGGGCACTATGTGCCTACAATTATCTCTGGTAGATACGATGCTTTTGTATTTTTTAATCAGTCCAAGGCATTGGAGCCTCTATCTGGCCATCTCAGTAGTGAAAATATCATAGGCTTGGCCTAGCGGAGTTTGATATGTATTATTCTCGTGTGTCAATCAGTCCATAAAAATAAATAAATAAAATTGGCAGCTCGGATGAGATCGTGTTCATTATCCACTCTGCAGTCTACCTAGTCTAGGGCAATTAGGAACCATAAAATCACCATTTTTAGGGTTCACTATAAAGTAGCTTTTTAGAGTTCACTATAAAGTAGTTGTTATCTCAATAGGTAAAGTTCCATTGGCTACCTTGTTTTTGGAAGTGGGACATAGTGGTTATCATCAAATTTGAAGGAATCGTGTATACATTCATCCGCTAGGTTGAAGGGATTTATACAATATGTTCTATAGGCACTCTTCCTTTGGCTTGTTTCTAGAAATGGGACCAGTGCTCGTCATCAAATTCGACTCATCCAATCTGGTTTAATCATCAGTTAGGTTGATTGGACACATCCAATCTGTTTTAATCTCATGTCCTTTTCCAAAAGATTTTTTAATTTCAAGATGAGTATATATTCAGTAGTTATGTTTTTAATTTCAGAAAAACGAGTTCAGTAAATATTTAGTTGTTAGTCGTTATGGTTTTGGTTTTGGTTTAAGTTTATATGATGATGGTTAATGTTCACTTAGATCAAATTTTGGTCAGAGCAATAATATTATATAGTAAAAAAATATAAATATAAAAATTAAAAAATATTTTTTTAATTATATTAATTTATATTATAATCAAGATTAACATAAATCAAAATATTCAAAAATTAAAATTAATTAAAATATATAAATAATAAATATATAACCTCTCTTATATAAAAATATATCATCTAGGTGTTTCTCTTTGTTAGTTTTCCCCTTTATATATATACATAATGTCAAGTTCATTATTAGACGTTCTCTCACATGTTTCTCTAGTTATTCTTAAGGAAAAAACAACTCTAATGTTTAACAATCATCTGTGATATATATACATAAACAACAACAAAAAATACTCATCAGCATGACATCCCAGATATCGTGCCACACGCTTTTCTTAACCCATCAAGAGTTTGTTCGAGTGTTTCCATCAAGAGATTTCTCCCGTGTTTCAATTAATTATTTCAGTGTTAAGGATGTCTTTGGCCTTTCTTATTGGGAAGGTTTCAACATAGGTTCATGTTTTGTGGGCAATTATTCCCTAAGCCCAAGGAAACCGGAACTAAAAAACAGATTTCAAAGCTTCCCGAACTTGCCTAAAAAAAAAGGTAAAGTTCTCAACAAAGAAATATTAATAATATCAATGTTATGTTAAATTACATATTCATTTCTTAATATGAGAGGACCGGTTTAATGGTATTTTGACTTTTTAAATTTAATTAAAAAAAACTAGTTATCCATAAAGCCAAATGAAGAATGGATTTTTTATTTTTTAAAATGGTTTTGTAAATTAAAAAATATTTTTTATTTCATTTTCTGTTTGCGTAAAATTATTTAATTTCAAAGACAAATACCATTTTCCCAACTCCATAGATTTAAGAATAGCTTAACTAGCATTTACACCATATGTTGCAAAGGAAACGCCATAAGGCAATGGCATAAGAAACAATAGCATAGAAGGAAAAAGTCAAAATTTTATGCAATCTTGTTTCTTTACTGGTGTTTCGTTTTTATCATATGTTATGTTTGACGGAGATTCCAACCAGTGTATGTTCAAAATGAAGGTAATGCAAAACAATTCACTCCAAAGGATTTATGAAAATGCACTTTATTAAGATTATGGAATAAACAAATGACTTAAATCAAACACTTCATAATGCCCAAGACGTCCTCTTTATCTCCCAAGCTCATGTGGATCACATTGTAAGTGTTTTCATTGTTAATTGGTGTTTTTTTAAGAGGTTGTTAAATTTCTAATTGCACAACCTGTGGTTCATATTGAAAAGCAACTATACTTCAATCTTTCTTTTCAAATGTGTGAAAAGCTCCATGGTAATTAAATTTACAGTTTGAACGCTATTCATTTGCAATATGCAACTATGCCTCAATCTTTTGGAATGTGTAGAAAGCTCCATGGAAATTAAAATTATAATTTGAATGCTATTCACTTGAAATATGGGGTCCTAGATATTGTCATGTTTATGTGTAGAGCTTGACATATGCCTTTCTTATTTCTGTTTGTGCTTGCTTTTAAACAATTTGGCAATTTGTCACAGTGCATATTTCTCTTTGGCCTCAATTTGTCATGTTTATGAGAATTTTTCGATGGATAATCGATCAAATATCATAATTTGAATAATGGATCAATTGCTTTGAAGAGAATATAAAATAACTATGTAATTATATATTTATGAACTCTATTTACAAATGAGACCTTTTGTGCATATAAATGATGTGGGTAAAAGAAAGATTCTTTATTAATATAAGTAAAATAATAAAATTTTATAAAAAATTATAAAACAACTGAAATTAAATGATTTAAATGAACTTTCCAAATATGTTCTACATAAAATTTATAATTTTATAAAAAATTATAAAATAAGTGAAATTTAAAATGATTAAATTGAACTTTTCCAAATATATCTTACAATTGTGATAGATAATGCTTCATTATTTATCGACCCTCATCCTCTGTGTTATGATAGACAACGCTTCATGATTTATCGACCCTCACCCTCTATGAACTGCTCCGTAACTGTGTAGTTATATATTTAAATATTCTGAATAGTTGGAAACTCTAGGATGAATAGTAGGAACTAAATTGGAAATTATGAACTCTGTTTAGAAATGAGTCCTTTTGCGGATATAAATGATGTGGGTAAAAGAAATATTCTTTACTAATATAAAGATTTTTTTTTTTAATTGAAAAAAATGAAATTTAAAATATTTGGAAGTGCTTTTTTTCTTAGGGTAAAATGAAGTTGGTGCCAACACAAAAAATAATGTAATAGTATCACGAATCTCCAGACAAAATACCAGATGAGGCAACCAGAAAAACCCAACCAAGCATTCCTTATTAAGCTTTAAATCCAGAGAATACTTCCAATATAAAATAATAACTGCGTAGAATTACAATCGTCAAGCAGAGAAGAAGACAATGCTTTTTGGTCTTCTGGGAGTTGGACAAGTTTAGAAAGTGAGGCCAACGACACTATGTCAGGTGAGCAAGAGATGAGGCTGTGTCAGAGTAAGAGACGAGGCTGTGTCAGCTGAGTGAGAGACTACGACAAACTGCTCCAAGGGATCAACAGTGCATCCTTACAGCTGAGCAAGAGACGAGGCTGTGTTAGTTGAGCAAGAGACTGCGGAAAAATGATCCAAGGGATCAATAGCGCATCCTTCCAGGGTAAGGTTGGTTAGCGAGACAACCAAAGGGGAATACTTTTAATTGACATTGTATCGCCCTCCTTTCGTGGCCCAGTCTCAACCATCCAATCTCAACCGAGAACTCCTAACTGCAAAACCAGGTTGTGAGAACTGTCCCAATCTCAGCCGAGAACTCCTAACTGCAGAACCAGGTTGTGAGAAAAGCCCACAGATCAAATACACAGCAGAGCCATTTCCAACATCAACAAAATTTTTCCAATACTTCAACCCACAACGCAACAACAATCTTTCAATGAATGGTAAGCACAAAGCATTTAGATTAAAAAAGAAGTATGTGAATCATTACATACCACTCCTCAACAAATTTGTAACTATTTCCAACGAATTTGTAACTATTTTGATCGAAGTAATCGTCTAACATTTCATCTTATGGAGCACAAGAATGACACGTAGGCAAAAAGGAGAGTGGATTTTAGATGGAATGCCTTACGGCGTAACGAGAGAAAAATATTGATTATCCACAACATCAAAAATGGTTTATGTTAACCAATGACACTAAATAAAAAATGGTTTATGTTTTTTTAATTTTATTTTTCCAAATAAAATATTTAATTTAAAAGACAAACACCATTTCCCGACCTCTATTAGATTTATAAATAGTTTAATGACATGTTTTTTTTGATATTTTTATTTAATATATATATATATATAAAGTTGATGTATATATAATTTAAATATTTAAAATTTTAAACATTAGTGACATTATCTTTTAATATGATTTAAAACAAAACAATATAAGTTTAATAAGGTCAATATTCACGACTCAAACTCTCCAGAGTTCACGTTCAGGTCATATGTTGAGGACTCAAACTCTTGCAAGCTCCATGTCTCAGACTTAGTTAATTACCACCCGCATTAACTATGAGAAGCATGGAGCTTGCAAGACTTTGAGCTGTGAACATATCAGGTGGAGTCACTCATACTTGCAATCACTGGAAATGGCATGCCAAAATCCCTCGTGCCATGCTATGTCCATAGTGTTGGAAATTTCTAGTAATTTCAAACAAAAATGAACAGAGAAACAATGCTCTATTTTAACCCATAGAATGATACTCTGTTTTTGCACAGGCAAAGCAAAAAGATTGTTTGCTGGAGAACAGAGTTTTCAACAACACACATAAAAACATGTATTCATTAATCAAAAACACCCTGTTACAAAATCTCTTCCTCTTAACAGAGGGATTCACCAAGAACTTCCAAAAAAAAATTACTCTGTCTCTTTTAGAAATTAACTCTGTCTCAGCTCCAAATTTTTACACTACTGTGTGTAGAAATAAAATTTACATTTACTGCTGTAAGAATATAATCTTTTACATACTCTGCCTTCAATGCTTCTGCGTATTTTTTTCAAAACATATTCAACTAACAAGTGGACATTACATTTGCACTGCTGCATATGCCCTTACACATGCCCTTACACTTTCAACGAACAACAAAAAAAAAATTTCTTTTTACGCTGCTACGGATATTGCATATTACATTTCAACAACTGAGATTACATACACACTGCTGTGTGTAAATTTTGTTTTCACTTCTTTCTTGGACGCTGCTGCATTCCTTTTTTACATTACATTACTAACGCAACAACATAAAAAAATGACATATATGTTTTTGACTTCTTCCATAAAAAAAAACTACACCCATACTCTCGTGGAAAATATAAGACATTAAAATTAAAAAACTTACCTACATTTACGATCATATTAAATTGGATTAAATTACTTTCCTGACAAGCCGGCCGTCAAACAAAAACTTCACGCAAGGTTCATGTGCTGGAGTGTACGCAGCTTTGGCTTCAATCAACGGCTTCAAACCTTCATTTTAATTGAACGGTTATCGCTTGCTCAATCCACACGAACTTCACCGGCCGGGGAATGAGTGGTTTTGGAACCGTACTGTGGACACGCGCCAGTAGCTGGATGTGATCGGAGCCTCCCGGGGAAAAACAACTTTTGGCAAAAGGCATTGCAATAAAAAACTGGCTGGTTTTCTGGAATTAAATGTGCGCAGTTGGAATTATTAATATTTCAACACTCCCCTTTAATTTCAACTGCTGGGTTATCAGTCATACCCAGACACTTCCTACAAAATCAAAACTTTTCTGCCCCAATGGCTTGGTCAAAATGTCTGCAACCTGCTCCTGAGTCCTGCAATGTTTTAAGACAATTTCTCCATTGTTCACCAATTCCCTAATGTAGTGAAACTTTGTGTCAATGTGTTTCATTTTCTTATGAAACACAAAATTATTGGATAATGCAATCGCTGAGCTATTGTCACAAAAAATCATTGTTCGTTTTGCCTGCTCTTGGCCTAAACTTCTTAACATCGTTCTCATCCAAACTACTTGACATGTTCTTGCTGTAGCTGCAACATATTCAGCCTCTGCTGTAGACAATGCTACAATAGGCTGTTTTTTAGAAGCCCATGAAATGGCTCCTGAACCCATGTGAAAAACATAACCAGATGTGTTTTGCCGATCATCTACACTTCCAGCCCAATCACTATTAGTGTATCCAATTAAATCTGAACATTCTGAGACAGTATAAAAAATGCCAAACCTTTTAGTACCTTTAACATACCTCAGAATCCTTTTTGCTACCTGCCAATGTGCTTCTTTTTGCCTCTCCATGAATCTGGAAATTAAACTAACATCATGCATTATATCTGGCCTAGTTGCAATAAAATACATGAGGCTGCCAACTATGCTCTTGTACAAACTAGGATCAAAATCCTTGTTTCTATCCTCTTTTCTGAGTTTTAATCCCATCACTGTGGGAATGATTGTTGCCTTGCACTCCTGCATATTAAATCTCTCCAGCACTTCATTAACATATTTCGCCTGTGAGATAAAAATCCCATTTCCATTTTGTTCTACTTCTGTTCCTAAGAAGTATCTCAGCAAACCCATGTCAGTCATTTCAAATTCTCCTTTCATGACTATTTTGAAATTTTCAATAAGATAATCATCATTACCTGTGAAAATAACATCATCAACATATAACACAACAATTAGAATTTTACCATCATTTTCTTTGATGTAGAGGGTGGGCTCTCCCTCACATTTTTCAAATCCATTTTCCAGTAGATAGGAATCTATCCTACTGTACCATGCTCTTGGTGCTTGCTTCAGCCCATAAAGAGCTTTTTTCATTCTGCACACTTTGTGGTCATGTTTGAGTGGGTCAAAGTATTTTACTAAAATAGATCTAAAGAGTGGATATCATCAAATAAGAATTAGAGAAGGAGATGAATGGGAGATTGCATTTAAAACAAACAGTGGGTTGTATGAGTGGTTAGTGATGCCTTTTGGACTCACTAATGCACAAGCACATTCATGAGATTGATGAATGAAGTCTTGAAGGAATATGCAGGAAAGTTTATTATTGTTTATTTTGATGATATTCTAGTTTTTAGTAGAAGTAAATAATAACATCTAGAGCATCTTAAATTGGTTTTAAGAACTTTGCAGAAAGAGAAACTATTGATAAACCTGAAGAAATGTAGTTTCATGAAAGAAGAATTAATTTACTTGGGATTTGTAGTTTCTAAAGAAGGGTTGAAAATGGATCCAAAGAAAGTCCAAGCAATTTGGAACTAGCCTATTCCAAGGAATATATTTGAGGTAAGAAGTTTTCATGGTCTTGCAAGTTTTTATAGGAAATTTATTAGAGGTTTTAGTTAGATTTATTCACCAATTATTGAAACAATCAAGGAGACTAATCAGCCATTCAAGTGGACAGAAGCAATAGACAGGAATTTTAAGTTGCTGAAGAGGAAAATCACAGAGATACCAATTTTAGCTTTACCTAATTTTGAAAAAGTATTTCAAGTTGAAACAGATGCTAGTGGAGTTGCAATTGGAGCATTTTTGACTCAGTAATAGAGACTAATAGCATACTCTAGTGATAAATTAAATGAAGCTAAGAAGAATTATTCTTCTTATGATAAATAATTTTATGCTATTGTACAAGCCTTAAAAAATGGAGACATTATTTTCTACCAAAGGAGTTTATATTGTATTTTGACAATCATGCATTACAATTCATAAATAACCAACCAAAACTGAACCAAAAACACACCAAGTGGGTAGAGTTTTTGCAGAGTTTTACTTTTGTGATAAAACGCACAAGTGGTAAGTTGAACAAAGTTGTTGATGCTTTAAGCAGGGTAAATTTCATTGTGCAAGAATTAAGGTGTTGTAGGGTTTGAAGAAAAGGTTGAAATGTATAAAAATGATGCAAATTTCAAAGATATTTATATAGCAGTACAAAATCCAATAGTTCATAATAGAAGTCAGTGGTTATATTATCTTATCCAAGGAGGTTTATTGTTTGAAGGCAACAAGTTGTGCATTCCCAAATGTTCTATGAGGGAAAACATAAAAAAGGAGAAACACAGTGGAGGATTATCTCGTCACTTTGGACAAGACAAAACCTTTGCTCAGGTAAATGCTTTTTACTATTGGCCAAAGATGCAGATTTATGTTAAGATATTTGTTGAGAAGTGCAGGATATGTCAGCATGCTAAAGGGAGAAGTGAGAATACAGGATTGTACCAGCCATTTCCAATACTAGACCGACCATGGGATGCAGTTAGCATGGATTTTGTTTTGTGGTTACCTAAAACTCAAAGGGGGAATGATTCCATTTATGTTGTGGTAGATAGATTTTCCAAGATGACACATTTCATTGCATGTAAGAAGACTATTGATGCAACACATATTTCTAATCTATTTTTTTAGAAATTGTAAGATTACATGGATTTCCTGTAAGTATTGTGTCTGATAGAGACACAAAGTTTGTAGGGCATTTCTGGAGAACTCTTTGGAAGAAACTAGGTGCTAACCTCAGTTTTAGTACAGCATACCATTCTCAAATATATGGATAGACCAAAGTGGTAAACAAAATCTTGGGGAACATATTGAGAAGTTTAGTGTATCAAAATCCTAAGCAGTGGGATTTAGCACTAGCTCAGGCTGAGTTTGCTTATAATGACACTCCAAACCAAAGCGCTGGAATGAGTCCATTTCATATTATTTTTTCGGATGAATCCAAGAGTTGTGTATGAGCTCAAAAATTTTAGTAATTGGGAGACAATAAGCGCAAAAGTTGAAGAGTTTGTAGAGCAAATGCAGAGACTACAAGAAGATGTCAAAGGAAGATTGCAGGAAAGTAGTGGAAAATACAAATAGAGAGTAGATATGAAAAGAAGAAAGAAAGAATTCCAAGTGGGAGATTCAGTGATGGTGTATTTGAGAAAAGAAAGATTCCCGCTAAGACTTACAATAAACTAAAAATGAAAAATATAGGACCATGTAGAATTGTAAGAAAGTTTTCAACTAATGCTTATAAAAATTGAATTGCCAGAGGGAATTGGAATATCACCTATCTTCAATGTTGCAGATTTGTATCCTTACAAAGAGATAGAGACAGAGCTACAGAACAAAACTACAGAAGATGAAGTTCAAACTTTGAACTGGGAAGAACAAATTCCAAATACAGTTAAGAAGGAGGTGGAAGTTGTTTTGGAGAAAAGAGTATCCAACAGAACCAGAGGACGGGTTTATTTTCAATATCTAGTCAAATGGAAAGTACAACCAGTGGAGGATGGTAGTTGGTTGACAACAACAGAGTTGCAAAAGTATGGAGTAAACCCTGAAGGTCTAAGGAATGATTATTTTCTTCCTCGGGAGTCTGATGCAGGAGCATATGGAATTAGCCAACAATGTGATTGTTTGTCCACATGTTGTGGCTAAATGAGTTAAATTTCATTGACCTGAGTGGTTGGAAGTCAGTTTTTGTAGAGAAGGTTGGATCTCTCGAAAATGATCTTTACTTCATTATTATAATAATTAGAAAATTGTAATATTTTAGACTAAGGGATAAGTTGTTATCATAGGTGTGTAACAGAGCTTGAGAATAGATATTTGATTGTTAGATTGATTAAAATAGCGATCGAGTTGTTAGTGCAGTTAGAATAGGATTTGACTCATAAAAGAGAAGAAAATGTAATGGAGAGGGATTGTATGGGATGATTAAGAATTGAGTGAGAAGCAAGAGTCTAAGTGATAGATAGGGTTTTGAGATTGAGACAGAGGTCAAATAAATTGTTGTAATTGAGATGAGAGGGCCAAGACTCTGTAACTTCTATTATATTGAATAAATTGATTCAGTGTGCAAGTGTGTGTTAATCCTGGTGCAAAATCTCGTTTACATTTGTGTATCTGCATTTTGAAACTTAACCCAGTATTTCCTCTCTTTTCACTCTTTAATTGTAAATCTTAGCATTTATGTGTTTATCACTAATAGCAGTCATTTAGTGTTAATCGATAATCTTGGAATTAAGCACTAAAACATTTATTAAGTGCTTTATTAAAGTTTGATTTAGTGGACATGGGTTGTATTGGAAAAGCGGGAAACGGTATATCGTGTGCCTTTCAAGTGGTAAGTGGTAATATTCTGAGTTTGCATGATTAGCCTGAGTGCTTGACATGTCGCAACCAGAGGAGAGAGAAAAACCGCTTTTTTGCATGCCTCCGAAGTAATAAAGACCGTGCTTAAATCCACGCGAAATCACGTGATGACCGTTGGATCAAACATACAGTTCGACGATAGAAAAAGAAAGATCCAGTTAGTGATTAGCGTGAGTGGTGACCGTTAGATCTAGAGAGAGGAGATCAACGATGTAGAGTGAAGCATCTGTTTAAAAAGGGAAAGTCAACGTGGGAACGACGTGTTTAGAGAAAAAAAGGGGACCCTCAAGATAAAGTAAGCCACATATAGAATCCGCTTGAGCACATATGATTGGTTATAAATTAACCAATAGTCTATTTTCTAGATGACCATCTTATTTTGATCAACCTCCGACGTCAGTTACAATTGTGATAGTAAATACACTAAGGTCATAAGTGTGTTGATAATAACTTATCTTACATTGATTGTGAAGAGGAGGAAGAAAAGGATTAAGAAACGTCAAAAGAAGAGGATATACACCAGGAACCAACCCCAGAGAAATAAGAAATGAATCCGACCATATCTTGTAATGAATTGGCAGGAATTACCACTCCTCAAACTCTCAAGATATAAGAACATATCAAGAAGAGAAAGGATAACCTCACTTTCGCACATAATCAAATGAAACAACAGGTAGATCAACATCGTAGTGAAAGAATTTTTGACATAGGCGACTGGGTATTTTTACGACTTCAACCATACAAAAAAAATGTCTCTCAAGCAAGCTAAGAAGGATAATAAATTATCACCAAAGTACTATGGTCCTTAAAGTGTTGCAAAAGATTGGTACTATAGCATACAAATTGGATCTTCCTGCATCTTCCCAAGTGCCCCCGGTTTTTCATGTTTCATGCTTAAAGAAGGTTATATGCGATAAGGTCCCAGTTCAAACAATATTGTGGGAACTTGAAGAGGAAGGAAAAATCATATTCGAAGCTGAAATAGTCACGGAAACAATAACCTGAGAACTATGAAATCGATCAATTTCAGAATATCCCATCAAGTGGAAGAACTTACCCACTAAAGATTCCACATGGGAGGATGAGAATTTTATACAGAAGCAACTAGAACTACTCAGCATTGAGGACAACACTTTTTGAAGGAGAGGGGCATGTTAGGTCCCTATACTACTAGTGTAGCCCCTTATTGTTACCAGTGCAACCCCCTTATGGTATTTTTGTGCCCATGTAGTCCCCATGTTGTTATTATTATGCCCGATAGAAGCCCACTATTGTTATTGTTGTGCCCCTACAATATTATTATTATCTAGACTTTGATTATATTAAGACCACTTAGACTCATATATATAGAAAGGAGGTATTGTCATTTGAATCATCCAATAATTGTTCATTTGTGTAATGTAAAGGAGGTTGCTCCCTCGAAGAGGCTTATTTTGAAGTCATTGATCTATCTTTTCTATCTTTTTGTGAGTTGGTTTCATAACAACAGAACAAGTGAGGCTAATTTAAAAAAATGTTTTATTAGACTTTCAACTTTTCCTTTGCTTTTGGCAGTTCATGACACTAACGTTGGTTGAGACACTGATAGAAGGCATAATCACCTAGTTTTTATGTCCATTGGGACTTTTCCTGACTTATTATCAGCTGTAGCATTGTGGTGGTTGATTTTTCAGGAGAGCGAATTGTTTTGCGCTCCAAGAGAAAATTTAGTCTAATAGGAGAGGCATCATGAGGGATGAAGTGCTTTTCCTCTGTGACAATGTCGACCTACCCACCGCTGACACTTGTACTCCTTTTCTGTAATCTACATGCCAGTTAGATGACAAGATTTGGGTTTTTATTTGTAAATTTAATTACACACATGTCAGTAGTGTTCGATGGTATCTAGACTACAAGATTTGGGCTATTTTTTTGTTCCTTTCCCTGCTAACTTCACCAGGCCATCTCCACCATAGATAGATATTAAGATGAAATATATTCCTTAAAAAATAAACCGTGGCTATCCATTCAAAAATAAACAAACCTCCTTCCACCTAAAGTTCATATATGTATGCCTTATGATGAATAATAATAATTTCTCCTCTATATTTTAGAAGGTTCCATTCATAGGACTCTCGCAAACTCAATGGGATCGACTTCATAGTAGATAAAATCAAACCCTAGAACAGATAATCCCCATTGTGAAAATCCTTGTCCATTGAATCCACCTTGAAGTTCAATAGCCCAACATTGTGAAACAATGAAGGTCGAAGCAATGTGCACTTGTTGTCAGGTGAAGGGGAGGCAATAGAGATGGTTGCTTACTCGATAGATACTAATCTAGATTATAGTGACTCATCCAGAGAGGAGTTTGAGTAGAAAGGAATAAGAAGCATGAACGCCCAGTGAATTCATAATGATTTTAAATTAATTCATATCTCGATGATTAGTACAAGAGAATTTCCAAGATTGAAGTGGAAATTGTAAATATAGTATACATATTGAAAGAGAAAATTTATTTTAGTTTTTCCGTGTGATGTACGGGATTTAAACTTTGAATTTTAAGACTTAGAAAAATATGATTTGGAAATTATAAGAGAAAATTAAATTTATTTTTTAAGATTTGATATAGGGAATTTGAATTTCATGTTATACATATTAATTCATAACATAACAATTTGAATTGATTGTAGAATTGAGGCTTCTGTGATCCATCATATTTAAAAGAAGATTTCGGCGTAAATCACATAAGGTAAGACATTTGCTGACGCGTTTCGAACCAACCAGTGTGGTTCATCGTCAGGACAAGTTGAAGAAATAGATCCAGCACAACATGTTAAATAGTCAGACCAGAGATTCCAACGGCTAATTTAACGGCTCATTTTGACCAAATGACCCAGGTCAAAATTAATTAAATATAATTAATATTACAATATTAATTTAAGAAAAAAATGATTTACAAACCATTAATTTCATCCATTAAAATGTATGCATATACCCTAAAATAAAAAGCACAAATTATTAAATCTATAATATTAATATTTTTTATTAAAAAAAGCTATGTAGGTCTATGGGGTAAAATCGTATACCTATCAGTGTAAAATTCACTTCATCACACCAAGAAATTTCTTCGAGTCATCAGCTACAGATTGGCAAATCTGACACGTTGAATTCTCCTAGACAACTCACTAGATATTAATTTGATTCATCGCTTGTCCAAAACTGCACACACCAACAATGAATGTCACTTGTGTTGGGTAGAAAGATTTTACTTGACATGTTGAATTTGGCTAGACAAGTCACCCGATTCGAATCTGATACATGTCTTGTGAAGAACTACGCACGTCAACCATGGATATCACATTTTTCCCCTTATATCTCCAAGACCTTCGACCGAAAAAGAAATCATTACATTGAAGTATGAGCATCGAGAGTCTAGTAAAGGAAGTAAGCAGGTTGGCCATGTTAGAACATTAATCACGACGACACCAACCACGATGAACAATGTTCCCTATCGGTGAGTTTAATGTGAGTCGGAAGGAGTTAGTAAGACATCAGTTTCAGTCAGCGGAGACCATTATTGATTCTCCTGCTTATGAATGTATAAGTAATGATTTTTAGTAATGAAATATGTAAGCTCTTTGATAGAGTCTTCAGAGCTTTTTTCATGGTATCAGACACAAAGGAGGGCTCGATGGACAGAGCTATAAGATCATTGGTGTAAGCTGGAGCAGCTGAACAGAGAAGTTCAGTAGACCGTTGTTAGAAGAGAGTTATTTGAGTTGTGAGAAAGTGATTTGGTCTATTGTCCTGGCATAGATACACAGTAAAGAATTGTTTCAGTGAGGCGGCATCAACAAAGGCCCATCCTGTAGTTGTTTGCTGCAGTGGTGTGTAGGTAGAGCCTGAAGCTGTTTTTTGGGTGCCATTGTTGTGAGACATCGATAGGATTGTGTTGTGAAGACTTGAGGGCATGTTAGTGACTTCTAGAAGAGTTGTGTAAGGGAGTTTTGCAAATTCCTATTTTTCACAAAAGGTTGTTCCAGTCATGCTTAGAGGAGTCAGTTCGGCGTCTAAGCATTTGTTATGTTGAGCCGACAGTGGTGTTTTTTTTTTATGCAGCCTATCTGAGTGTTGAAGTGTGCTATAGAGAGGCAGCGAAAGAGGCGTTTTGTTTGAAGTGTGATAATGCTAGAGCGTGGAGGAGACTGGAGGGCCGAGGAGCGCCGAGGGAGGGTGTCGAGGAGTGCTGAGGGTTGTAGATACTGTGAGAGTATTGTTGTTGGTGAAACTATCTCGTTGGCTCTGCCAGTTGCAATGTTTTTCTTGCAAGTAGAAATCTGAAAGATGTGTTGCTCCAGTCTTCTTAAGCATAAAAGAATTGCAGAGTGATAAATTTAATAAAGTCAAAAAAATCCACTAACTTTTAAAATTGTTGTAATAGCTCTGCCATTGACAAGAATATGTGGTCTACGCTTGGAGGAGATTTATTGTATTTGGAGGCGGTGAATATAAGGGTTTGGCCTATCAAGGTTGGAGTTGAAGGCCTTGAGGAGCTACCTGGAGCAGAGTGGAGTTGCGTGGACTTGTTGTCCCAATGAGCGTTGTCATGAAAGAGAAATTAGGGCAACGGGGGAGTTTGTCCTATGGAGCAATATGCAATTTTTTATTGTTGTTTGAGTTGGTGTTTTCATTGAATGAGCTTGTGTTGAACCTGGGTCAATCAGAGAATAGTTGTTACAGCCCATGGTTTGTGTTGAATATTTCATCCATGTGGACCTATGTGCAGAGAAAAGTAGTTGTTGTAGTATCGTTGTGTATTGAGCTCCTGATTGCTTGGTGTGGACAGTATTTGCTGAGTGAAGCATGGAATGGTGAGGAGTCAATACTAAGTATAGGTGAGGAGTAGGTCATTGTTGCAGGCTATTGTGATGTGAAGTGAGAGGTGTGAAAGATGAGGAGTTTTCAGTGGATTTGTTGTAGCGCAGAGGAGTAAATTCAGTCGTGGCTACTATTTGACGAAGCTGCCAGAGCTCATGGGATCGTGAAGCTTGAAAAAGGAAATGAACATTGCTACCTGATATCCGACTCCATGTGTGGAGATATTACCGTGAACGAGTTGGTTGGTTACCACCTTGTGTGGAGAACCACGTAGAAAGTCACCGGTCTGATTGGAAGACAATGAGTGCCATAATGTTTGATGGTGATCTTTTTTATGATGCTTTTTTAGAGAGTCCATTTGCAAGTATTTTTGGGTCGGGTAATATTTTTTTATTTCAGTAGTATTTTTGAGTCAGAAGAATTATTCAACAAAAAAAATGGTTTTATCGATGACCATGAATATTAAGAGGTGCAGTCAATTCCACATGTTTATGCAATCACTGAGAGCATAACTTACTTCTCTAGGAACCTAATTGTTAGAAATTTGATTGGAGATGCTTATAAGATGGTTGCGAAAGTGGAGGATACGACCATGGATGTTGTTTAGAGGCCGCTCATGTTTGAAGATGAGTGCATTTTGGTGGCTCCTCATGGAAAGTGGGGAGAGCATGAATTTGATTACCTTGTTTTGATTGTTCGAGATGTTGCCTTGCATCCCAATCTTGAATAGGTTGTGGATGTTAAGTACATAAGCAAAGAGCAAGTAAAAGAGCTCATAAGGAAAGCAATGAAGGTGAAGATGAAACTACACTAGCAAATGAACAAGCATGGACCCTTTAGCAACAAGGAAAATATGAAATGTATCATTGTAAGCCTAGTTGAGACTTAGACTAGCACGCAAGTTAAAGTTTAGGCCATCGTGATTAAGGGGAGCTGTTAGAGCATGAATCATGACAACGACAACTGCGCCGACCATTGTTCCTTGTCGACGTGTTTAATGTGAGTCAGCAGGTGTCGATAAGACATCAATTTCAGTCAGCGAATATCATTATTGATTCTCCTGCTTATGCGTATAAATAATGACGTTTAGTAATGAAATAAGTAAGCTCTTTGATAGAGTCTTCAGATTTTCTGTCACCCCATTCTGTTGAAAGAGGCGGGTGATCTGCGGCAACCGGTGGACAAAATATCGGAGGCAAGGGTAGTGATGTTGGGAGAAGCAAGCCACGACACCCACGAGTTCTATGAATGGCATCGCAGCACCTTAGAGCTCCTAATATCCCAACACGGTTTCAACTTCATAACCCTGGAGGGCCACTGGCGCACCACTCAACACCTCAATAAGTGAACCCTCACCGCTCCAAAACACATAGTAGGTAGGCCGACGATGGCGGGCATTCTGAGGGAAGTCTTCACTTGTTGGCTGACATGGATATGGGAAAATAGAGAGACCGAGACACTCCTAGAATGGGTCTTAGATTTCAACTCCAACGTTACTGACAGCAAAATTCGGTGCCGAGTACGGTTCTTCAGCTTGGATGTATATTCTCTATTCGACTCCATCCAAGTCATCATCGACGAGTCAAGAAGGTGGACAAAGAATAGGTTGAGCGCATGCGAAGTCATTACGCCTACTTTGATCCCTCTAACTGGAACAAGGAGTACATGACCAGTCTCCTAGAGGTGCCTGAGGGTTGCAAATCCTTTGCTCTCAAGGTACTGACATCGATTCTTATGTCTTAACAACTATTATTTTAATTATTATGTCGATTCTTATGTCTAACACTAGTTTATATTGGCCAAGTTTTGGAGTTGACATGACCTAGGTATAGATAGTGATACAAAGAGTACCCATAACTTTGCTCAACTTTTCGATGACTTCTCGAACAGGCCCCGGCCTAATACAGTCTACCATTGCCATCAACTAAGAGACTTCGCTACCATTGTCCTACCTAGACCATGTTGTCATGTCCTGTCCACCACGAAATTAAAGCATGAATCAATGACCGAATTTGAAATTTAAATTTGAATTTTCAACATAGCGCTAGTGCCGCATGAATCCGAAAAGTTTCAAGTATAGTCTATACATACAATTGGAGTAGTTTACAGGTTTAAAATTCAACTGTGAATTAGAGTAGTCTATAAATTTCAAATTTAGTCGATAATCCATGCTTTAATTGCATGTATGATGGACATGACAACATGGTCAGGATGGTGTTGGCGAAGTCTCTTAGTTGATGGCGATAGTGGATCGTTTAGGGGCCACAACATAGGAAAGTTGAGCAAAAGTTGTAGGTACTCTCTAATACATGTCATGGTATGTATTTATCACCAATACCCTCAACTCCAAAAATTTACAGCTATAGATTACTACAACTGTATGTAAATTTGCTACCAAGATTCTTGGACTTGGAGATGTGATGTCTGACATTGATTCATATGTATGAGAGTTTTTTTCTTGATTTCCTTCAAAATGATAATAATTGTATGTATATTTTGTTGTCACATTGAATGTTCTTGGAATGTGATATTGGCATCGCTTCTTGGCAACCAATATTTTTGTAGTTATTCATCCATTAATGCTCACTATGTACATCCAATCCCCCTCAACAACCAATATTTGTGTAGCTATTCATCTTTTAATACTGACTAAATACATCCAGTCCCCATCTATGGAGGTCATCCACCAATCCCCATCGCTAATGGGTTTGCATCCCATGGCATCCAAGCATCCCTTTGTATTTTTGTAGGTTGAAGGGATGGTGAGGATGAATGTACAGATACACTGTTGATCGCATCCCTTGTTTCCCAGTTGCTTGTAGAAAGGTCAAACTAGTTATTCTAGGAGCTTCCACCATCAACTGCCGTATGGGAACCTCAATGTTGTTGACTAAAATGTGGTTCAGAGCTTTGCAAAGAGCTCGTTCGACCCTTCCGCAAGCAACTAGGCAATAAGAGATGTGATCACTGACATATCTATACATTCATCCTCGCCAAGGTATAAAGTCATCCTCGCCGTCCTTTCAATGCACAGAAATGCAGAAAGATGCCTAGGTGCCATGAGATGTGAACCCATAAGAGATGGAGATGGAGGGATGGCCTCCATAAAAGGGGACTAAATGTATTTAATGAGCATTAAAATAGCTACATAAATATTGGTTGCCTCTTTTCTTATACACAAATATGGGTTGCCTCGTTTCTTATTTCTACTCGTTGATTTCTCGATTTCCTTTAGAATAATTGTATGTATATGTGTTGTCCCTCATTTCTTATAAACAAATATTGGTTGCCTCATTTGTTATGTCTAGTCGTTGATTTCTCGATTTTCTTTAGAATAATTGTATGTATATGTGTTTTCACTATCAAGGTTCTTCGAGATGTGCTTCGTCGGCAAATGGACAACTCCACGGAGGAGGAAGTGTTTGATATCCAGCAAAATGAGAAGATCGTGAGCGATGCCGATGAGTATTACAAGGCAGTGTTGTTCAGTCATGGGAACTCGTGGAACATACGGGAAAATCACATGATGGACACGCTAGCCTTCCTATTAGACTGGTGGCCCCATGGTAAGGCGATTGTCTGGGCTCTAAGCACACATGTCGAAGATTATAGGGCAACCACGGTTTTCAACTTCGTGGAGGTCAATCTGGGCGCCCTTGTTAGGTAGAAATACGGGCAAGACGTCGTGGCCCTTGTAATGTCCCTTAATAATAAATAAAAAATAATAACAAATAATAAATAATATAATATAATATTAAATAAATAATAAAATAGTAATAGTAAATAAATAATAAATAATAATAAAGTAATTTAACCACATGCTCTAAATAAATACAAATAAGAAATAAAACAAAAAAAGAGTAAAAACCAATAAAGCTATAAAAAAATAAAAACAAAAGAATAAAACATGAAAGCAGTAAAGTTGCATGCTCACACATGGAGTGTGTGCATGTGGTTCCCCTTCCAATGTTTGCTCTATTTAATAGATGGGGAGGAAGATGAGAGGCATTCTATCATTCCATGATTCCACCATCCATTCTGTTGGGAGAATAGTGTTGTGAGACAAAGGATACCCTCACAGTAGTATGTTGATTGAGGGCTCAGGGATGGCTAGTTGTAGCAAGATTTTGTGCAATTGAGCCTACGGTTGGGTGGAGAGTCATTCTCAAGACTTTGTTGTAGGTAGCAAAATTTAATTAGCGTTTCACAGGTAAGTTGTCTCTCTCTTCACTCATATTTTAATTAGATAATCAATTGCATGTTGACTATGAATCGCATAATCGATCTAATCAATTACATGTTTTTATTTCTGGGTTGTTACAGCCCTCATCGGCTTCGGCTCCTACCAAGGCTCCGACATCGCTTCCGACAGATGGGGTGGCTCGATCCAGAGCATGCCTACAACTCTCTCTGGTAGATTTTAAGGAGTCCAACGCGTTGGAGCTTCTATCTGGCCATCTCAGTCCAATGAAAATATCAGAGTCTTGGCCTAGTGGAGTTTGATATGTATTATTCTCGTCTGTCAATCAGTCTATAAAAAATAATAATTGGAAGCTCAAATGAGACCGCGTTCATTATCCACTCTGCAATGTGCCTAGTCCAGGGCAATTGGGAACCATAACATTACCATTTGTAGGGTTCACTATAAAGTAGCTTTTTAGAGTTCACTATAAAGTAGTTGTTATGTCAGTAGATAAAGTTCTGTTAGCTACATTGACATAGTGGTTGTCATCAAATTCGAGTCATCCAATCTGGTTTAATCATCAGATAGGTTGATTGGACTCATCCAATCTGTTTTAATCTCATGTCTTTTTCCAAAAGATGTTTTAATTTCAAGTTGAGTATATATTTAGTCGTTATGTTTTTTATTTCAGAAAAATGGGTTCAATAAATATTCAGTCGTTATGGTTTTAATTTATATATATATGTGTGTGTGTGTGTGTGTGTGTGTGTGTGATGATGGTTAACGTTTAGTGAGATTAAATTTTGGTCTATCGGATCTAAGAAACGAATTATATAGTTTCATTTAAAATTTTATTTTTATATTAAAAGACTCGAAGAGAAGCCTCTAGGGGGCACACTAAGAGGAAGTGATATATCTGTGTGATGATGGTTAACATTTATTGAGATTAAATTTTGGTCTATCGGATCTAAGAAACGAATTATATAGTTTCATTTAAAATTATATTTTTATATTAAAAAAGCTCGAAGAGAAGCCTCTAGGGGGCACTCTAAGAGGAAGTGATTTTCATCCTCATGTTCATATTCTCACAGAGATGGCAGATTCTTTCCATCCATGGTGTTTGAGGAGCTCCCCAACGACGCATTTCACTATGGAGCTTATGGGAGTTCATGAGAGTTCGTTCTAATCTTGGCTATATTAATTTTCTTTTTGGAATTAATTAAAACAAAGAGATACTTTGGATCTTCTAGGGTGGGGTTGATGGCCTCATAATATCTTAATTTTCTTTTAGCTGCTAAATATTTCTCACATCACAATTTTTCTTTGAACTTAGAAGGAACAATATTTTTAATGTTATTAATGTTTTGCAATACAACATGCTCCTCGTTCTCCTAATAATTTAACCAGACCCTGGTGTATATAAAAAGCCAAGCCATTTTACTGATATGGTTAATTTTACACACATGTATGAGCACTGCACTTTATGATTTAAAAACAAATTTTAGTAAATAGAGAACCGGTTACACTCATAATATAAAATAATTTCAAATAATTTATGTTTAATAATTTCAAATAATTTTAGTAAATAGAGAAATTTCAGTACTAAAGAACTATAAAATAATTTAAAATTTAAATTCATAATTTAAGTAAACAAAGAAACTATAGCATCAAAAAACTATAACATCATGTGCAGATTTATGAAGGTTGTATTTATAAACAAATTTTTGTATTTATTATTTAAAAACATTTTTTTTAAATGCGGAATTATAATTTGTGATGCTATATGCAGATTTATAATTTAAAAACAAATTTTAGTAAATAAAGAATTACAACAGCTATGTGTTGTAGATCTGTGAAGACTACACTTATAATTTGAAAAAAAAATCAAGATACTCATCATTTTTGTTAGAACATATACTAAAATACTCTGGAGGTAGATAAATGTGTAATACATATTATTTGAATAATTCTTATCAAATACAATTAATGATTTTTTGGTTTTAAATTCAGAATTCTTACAGATATTACATTTACTGTGGTTTTGCTTAAAATAATATTTAATATTATATTTATATTTTTTAAAATTATAATAATATATTTTCTTTAAATAATATTTAAAAACTATATTTCTAAAGTAAATGATCTGAGGTTTTATAACCCATTTTTTAAATTTAAAAGTGGCTGGAATTTGGGTTATCCTTCGTGCCAGGGTCGAGTGGCCCCTTACAACAACTTAGCATGTGACTAGATGCCCTAGTAATCGATGTGTTGAAAAAATGCGTAGTTCCTCAAACCATATTATCGATTGTCTCGGCCATAGCTCCAATGGGAGCCCGAGAAGCTTAAATCATATAATTTTTATTTTTTTTTTCACCGAGTTTATATGGATTGTTGATTTTTTGAATATTTAGGAAGCATTAGTCTATAACGCGACTTTTTGAAAGTCTTTTGGCGGATTTTTCCGGTCAAAATCCGGCAGCAATTCATTGGAATCCCAAGTTTGATAGCTAATTTCTGCACAATCAATGGCTCCCAGGGGTTTTTCAGGGCGCTGAATCCAAATATGCAGTTAAAAAACCATTTTAACTGCTAAAAATCAAGATTTAACCTCATTTCTTCCGCCGGATTATCTCCAAAAAATCGCATTATAGACAACTCCATTTAGGAATTGAACTGATATAACTGCACTCATGTAAATTTGATTCTCTAATATTTAGGGAGAACAATCTACATAATAATACTTTCTAGTTTTAAGTGATGAATAATGTAGATATCTAAATATCTGTATGAAAAAATTTTATCTATAAAATTATTATTATAATAAATAAAATTATGAATTTTTTTCACAATTTATGTCCATCTGTGATTCCTGGAATATTGGAATCCACTAAATCAGCCAGTCGACATAAGAATGTCCTTTCTGATGAATAAATAAATAAATTATGAATAGTTATTTTTTTAATTGGATTATATAATTTTTTTAATTTTAAATTATTATAAACTTTAGTTTAATTCGTATTAACTTCACGTCTATCTTGGTCTATTTTCTAGAGAATTCTAGTATATTTAAAATTAAATATACGATGAAATATGCTTCTAAATTTTGTATTTAATTCAAAATTAGTTTTTAATATTGAAATTTTTAACTTAATCAAATTAATAAATTTTATATATCGCTCAAAAAATTGTTACGTAATTAATAGCTTCAAGAAATTGATATAAAAATTAAAACTTGGATAAATTCGGATATTGTTTTGGTATAACTACGAAACAAGATTATCCACACCGCCCAATAAAAAATCGTTAATTTCATGGACCATTTTCCCATGATGTTTGACAACCGTTTGTGTTGTTTTTATTTATTTTTTTAAATATTTAAAAAATATAATTAAATTGGACGTAATAATATAATTAAAATTTTTAAATTATTACTTTTTTTGTGCATTTTAATTTTATGTATAAATTATGATTTAAAAGAAAATAATATTAATTTGAAATTACATAAGATGAGATTATTAGTGTATATTATGGTTAGCTTTGATGGATAAAATTAGTTTAGGATTCATTTAATTTGTTCCAAAAAGTTATATTAACTATTTTTTTGTTATTTAATATTTTACATAGTTATTTCATAATTGTATTAAGTAAATATGGAACCATTTTTTTGTTATTTAATATTTTACATAGTTATTTCATAATTATATTAAGTAAATATGAAAAAATAAATATACAGCAAGTTATTAATATTTGAAATTTATCTAAAGGAGATTACTAATATATTTTATAAACAGAAAACAAAATTTTGAATTAAAAAATATTAATTCTACAACATTTAATATCAATGCAGTCCTACAGTCATATAATGAAATACCCAGCGTAAAGATCACTCCGTAGCACCAAGAAAGTTCTTTGGGTCATCAGCTACGGGTTTGGCAGAGCTGACACGTTGAATTTACCTAGACAACTCACCGGATATATATCTGATTCATGTCTTGCGCAAAACTGCACACGCCAACCATGGATGCCACTTGTCTTGGGCGGAAAGATATTAATTGACATGTTGAATTTGCCCAGACAACTCACCCTATTTGAGTCCGATACACGTCTTGTGAAGAACTGCGCACGTCAACCACGGATATCACATTTTTTCCCCTTAAATCTCCATGACCTTCGACCAAAAAGGAAATCGTTACGTTGAAGTATGAGTATCGAGAGTCTGGTAAAGGAAGTAGGCAGGCTCGCCATTCCGCTGAAAGAGGCGGGGGATCTGCGGCGACTGGTGGACAGAATATCCAAGGCGAGGGTGGTGATGCTCGGAGAAGCGACCCATGGCACCCACGAGTTCTACGAATGGCGCCGCAACATCTCGGAGTTGCTAATCTCCCAACACGGTTTCAACTTCATAGCCCTGGAGAGCGACTGGCCCGCCGCTCAACAGCTCAACAAGCGAATCCTCGCCGCTCCAAAACACACAGGAGGCAGGCCGGCGGTGGCGGACGTTCTCAGGGAAGCCTTCACCCGATGGCCCACATGGATGTGGGCAGATAGAGAGACCGAGACGCTCCTCGAATGGGTTTCAGATTTCAACTCCAACGTTGCCGACAGCGAATGTCGGCGCCGGGGTACGGTTCTTCGGCCTGGATGTCTATTCTCTCTTCGATTCCATCCAGGTCGTAATCGAGGAGCTCGATAAGGTGGACAAAGAATTAGCTGAGCGCGCGCGGAGGCATTACGCCTGCTTTGATCCCTCCGACCGGAACGAGGAGGAGTACATGATCAGTCTTCTCGAGGTGCCCGAGGGTTGCAAGTCCTCCGCTCTCAAGGTACCAGCATCGATTCTTTCTGTCTTAACAGCTGTTCTTTTATTTTTATGTTGATTCCCATCTCTAACAGTAGTCTTTATGTTGATTCCCATCTCTAACAGTAGTCTACTGCAATCGCTTAGTCTACTAGTCTTTATGTTGATTCCCATCTCTAACAGTAGTCTACTGCAATCGCTTAGTCTACTGCAATCACTTGATAGTAGTCTCACCATATATACTTGCATACTTGCATATATAACGTGCATATATTTGATAGCAGTCTCACCATATACAAGTATATATAACGTGCATATATAATGTGAAAGTCTCACCATATGTACATGATATACATGTACATATATAATGTAACACTGCACCATATGTACATGATATACATGTACATATATTATAACACTGCACCATATGTACATGATATACATGTACATATATAATGTAACACTGCATGTACATATATAATGTAACAGTGTTATGTCAATACATGGCATACGCGACATACATATCTGACAGTGTCATTGCATGCATACATGGCATATATAACTTCATATATATACACCAAGGCATATATAACGTACAATATATACAAGGCATATATAACGTGACAGTCTCACCATATATACATCACATATAACGTGACAATGTTATACATGGCATATATAACATGACAATGTCATTCCCTGCATATATGGCATATATAACGTCATGTATATACACCATATATATACAAGGCATAAATAACGTGACAGTCTCATCATATATACATACATATATAATGTGACAATATTATATATGGCATATATAATGTCACATTGTCATTGCGTGCATATATGGCATATATAACGTCATGTACATATACGTGACAGTGTCATTGCCCCTCGTCATGACCCCTTAAAAATATCCATCGCTCCTTAAAAATATCAAGGGGCAGGCACGTCTCTTATGTATGTTATGTATGTCATGTATGTATGGTGAAACTGTTATCAATGTCATAATATATGTATGGTGAAACTGTTATCAATATCATGTTATCAATGTCATGTATGTATGGTGAAACTCTTATCAAGAGGCTTTTCTTAGGAGTATGGCATGGGTTACTTCAGCGTTGTAGCTCTTAGTACTCGGACATTGTAGCTCTTAGTACTCGGACATTGGCTCGAGGCATTTTCAAATCAAGGGGCAGCCACGTCTCTTTTTCCCAGTGGAGACTCAGACCTTTCCTGGTAAGAGGACTGCCACGTTATGTATGTCAATGTATCATGAAAATGTTATCAGGTATATTAAATGCCCGATAACCCGCTGGTTAGCGGGTATATTAAATGCCCAATAACAAGCTGGTTAGCTCTTGCCGGAGCCTATACCTGCTAATTTTTGGACTTGCGAGACGACTTGCGAGACCTACGTATGGATAAACTTTGCCCAACCTTCGCCCAACCTTCTGATCACTGCCCGAACAGGCCCCAATTCAGTCTACTCCGCCACCACAGTCTTGCTCGGACCATGTTGTCTCGTCCACCACACAATTAAAAACATGGATCAGCCACTAAATTTCATTTTGAAATTTAAATTTCAAATTTGAAATTTTGGAATTTGGATTTGGATTTTGGAATTTCAAATATGAATTTGAATTTTCAACATACATTTGAATTTGAATTTTCAACATACCGCTAGCTAGCGTAAAACTTAAATTAATTATTTGCGGTTTGAAATCAAATTCTGAAATTTGGGATTTTTGAATTTAGATTGAAATTTGGGATTTTTGAATTTAGATTTTGGGATTTTGAATTTAGATTGAAATTTGGGATTTTTGAATTTTCAACATACCGCTAGCTAGCGTAAAACTTAAATTAATTATTTGCGGTTTGAAATCAAATTCTGAAATTTGGGATTTTTGAATTTAGATTGAAATTTGAGATTTTTGAATTTAGATTTTGGGATTTTGAATTTAGATTGAAATTTGGGATTCCCGAATTTAGATTTTGGAATTTTGATTTGGATTTTGGAATTAATTATTTGCCGTTTGAAATCAAATTTTGAAATTTGGGATTTTTGAATTTGGATTTTGGAATTTAGATTTGGATTTCGGAATTTTGGAATTTGAAATTAATTATTCGGGGCTTGAAATCAAATTTTGCAATTTGGGATTTTTGAATGCAATTTGGGATTTTGGAATTTGGATTTGGATTTTGGAATTTTGAAATTTGGATTGGAATTTTTAAATTTGGATTTGGATTTCGGGATTTTGGAATTTGGATTTGGATTTCCGAATTTTGGAATTTGAAAAATTGGAAATTCCAAATTTTGGAATTTGGATTTGGATTTCGGAATTTGAATAAATTTTGGAATCTCGAAATTTTGAATTTTGGGATTTGGATTTGGATTTTGGAATTTGGATTTGGATTTGGATTTCTGAATATTGGAAATTCCAAATTTTGGAATTTGGATTTGGATTTTGGAATTTGAATAAATTTTGGAATCCCGAAATTTTGAATTTTGGGATTTGGATTTTGATTTTGGAATTTGGATTTGGATTTGGATTTCGGAATTTCGGAATTTGTATAAATTTTAGAATTTGAATTTAACATACCGCTAGCGTAAATTAATTAAAACACGCGCGGACCATGTTTTCAAGGGGGAAGTTCATCCCCCTGAAGAAGCAACATATTACATATATACGCCGAAGCAAGCAGATACAACAGCCGAAGCTACGAAGTGAATCAATCACGCCCGGACCATGTTTCCAGGGGGAAGTTCATCCCCGTGAAGAAGCAACATATTGGAGCGAATCCATCACATCAATCATAATATACCATACATTCTTAATGAAGCGCTACAAGCTACACAACATCACATACAACGGACCATGTTTTCAAGGGGGAAGTTCATCCCCCTGAAGAAGCAACATATTACATTTATACACCGAAGCAAGTAGATACAACAGCCAAAGCTACGAAGCGAATTCAATCATGCCCGGGCCATGTTTCCAGGGGGAAGTTCATCACCCTGAAGAAGCAACATATTCGGAGTGAATCCATCACATCAATCATAATATACCATACATTCTCAATGAAGCGCTATAAGCTGCACAACATCACATACAAGGAATCGATCGCTGGTGGGGTGCGAGAAAACCCACTGCCCCAACCGTTGACCCATGCACTCATGTGCATGCCGGGACCATGTTGTCTTGTCCACCACACAATTAAAACAATTAAAACATAAATTCAATTTGAAATTTCAAAATATAAATTTGAATTTTGAACATGCCGCTAGCGTAAATTAATTAAAGATCAGTCACTAAATTCAAATTTCAAAAATCTAAATTTGAATTTTCAACATACCGCTATCGTAAATTAATTAAAGATCAGTCACTAAATTTAAATTTGAATTTTCACAAACCGCTAGCGTAATTTTTAAAATTTAAATTTGAATTTTCACTAAATTTAAATTTGAATTTTCACAAACCGCTAGCGTAATTTTTAAAATTTAAATTTGAATTTTCAATATACCGCTAGCGTAAATTTCAAATTTAAATTTAAATTTTCAACATACCGTCATACGAATCCAAAAATTCGCAGGTATGAAAGTATACTCTATTGCACATGAGTGCACAGTACACATGGTTGGGGCAGTCGGCTTTCTCGCACTCTGCTAGTGTTCGATTCTTAATATTGTGACGCTGCGCGACAACTTATTTGTATAATTATAATTTGATGGATCTGGCCCCGTTTCAAATTTCGCTTCACAGCTTTGGCTGTTGTATCTCCTCGCTTCGACGAATATATATGTAAATGTTGCTTCTTGAGCGGGGATGCTTTTCCCCTCACTGGAGGTATAGTCTATATAGAGAATTGGAGTAGCCTATACCTGTTTATACATACAATTGGAGTAGCCTATACTTACGAATTGTAGGACTTTATAAGTTTCAAATTCAGAATTGGATTACTTATAAATTTCAAATTCGGTCACGGATCCATGCTTTCAAACCATGGTCAAGATGGCGGTGGACATGGCGGTGGACAGAAAAAATGTTTATACATAAAATTGGAGTAGCCTATACTTAGGAATTGTAGTACTTTATAAGTTTCAAATTCAGAATTGGATTACTTTATAAATTTCAAATTCGATCACGGATCCATGCTTTCAAACCATGGTCAAGATGGCGGTGGACAGAAAAGATGGCGGCGGACAGAAAAAATGGTCAGGATGGTGGTGGAGTCGTCCCTTATCAACTACTTTAGGAAAGTTCCCAGAACATAGGAAAGTTCAGGGGCCAAAACATGGCGGTGGACAAAAAAAATGGTCAGGATGGTGGTGGTGGAGTCTCTTATCAACTACTTTACGAAAGTTCCCAAAACATAGGAAAGTTCAGGGGCCAAAACATAGGGAAGTTCAGCAAAAGTTGTACTCTCTAATACATGTCATGGCATGAGGATATCACCAATAACCTCCACTAAAAAAAATTCAGGGCCAAAACATAGGGAAGTTGAGCAAAATGTCATGGCATGAGGGTATCACCAATACCCTCAACTCAAAAAAATACATATCATGGCATGAGGGTATCACCAATACCTTCAACTCAAAAAATTTACAGCTATAGACTACTCTAATTGTAATTGTATGTATATTTGAAGGTTATTGGAGAGAAAAGTGAAGAAACGAGTGAATATGAAAAGTCCAATTGTAATTGTATGTACATTTGTTGCCAAGGTTTTCTACGTTCTTAGGTTCTTGGAGAGAAAAGTGAAAAACCAGTGAATATGAAAAGTCATATAACAAATTATTTCAAATATAAAACACATCTAAATTTTTTATTTCCAATATAAGACATCACATCTAAATTTTTGATTTCCGTGCCTCAACTAAAAAAATAACATATTATTTCAAATATAAAACCATAAAATTGTATTCAATGTAAGACATCACATCTAAATTTTTTATTTCCAATATAAGACATCACATCTAAATTTTTGATTTCCGTGCCTCAACTAAAAAAATTAGCTGTGATGTCTTACATTGATTCATATGTGTGACAGTTGTAGTTTTTTTCTTGGTTTCCTTCTATCATGGCATGCATGTAATCACCAATACCGTCAACTAAAACAATTTACAGCTATAGACTACTCCAATCGTATGTATATTTGCTGCCAAGGTTCTTGGACCGGGAGATGTGATGTCTTACATTGATTCTGTGTGACAGTTGTTTTCTTGATTTCCTTCAAAATAATTGTGTGTATATTTTGTTGTCATAGTCAATGTTCTTGGAACGGTCTTGGAATGTGATATTGACATTGTTTTTTGGTAACCAACAAATATCATTGTGTATATATTTTGTTGTCATAGTCAATGTTCTTGGAATGGTCTTGGAATGTGATATTGACATTGTTTTTGGTAACCAACAAATATGTTGGAATGGTCTTGGAATGTGATCTTGACATTGTTTTTAGTAACCAACTAATTGTGTATATTTTGTTGTCATAGTCAAGGTCTTGGAATGTGATATTGACATTGTTTTTTGGTAACCATATTTGTTGGAATGGTCTTGGAATGTGATATTGACATTGTTTTTAGTAACCAACTAATTAATATATTTGTGTATTTGTGGAGCTATTTATCTATTAATACTCACTAAGTACATCCAATCAATATATTAATACTCACTAAGTATAGCTATTTATCTATTAATACTTACTAAGTACAGCTATTTATCTATTAATGCTCGCTACAATCACAATCAATATATTTGTGCTATTTATCTATTAATGCTCGCTACAATCAATATATTTGTGTTATTTATCTATTAATACTCACTAAGTACAGCTATTTATCTATAAATACTCGCTAAGTACATCCAGTCAGACTCCACGGTCTCCCTGGGCCATCCACATCCCTCTTGGGTCTCCATCCCCGGCATCAGGGCATCCTTCTGCATTTTTATATGGTGAAAGGATGGCGAGTATCTCCCTATCTATGGAGGCCATCCACATCCCTCGTGGGTCTCCATCCCATGGTATCAGGGCATCCCTCAACATTTTTATAGATAACGGTCATAAAAATGTTGAAAGGATGGCGACTATGAAGGTATAGATGACGGTCGCATAGCTATGGAGTTAAGCTATGCAATCGCCCACTTATTTGTACATTCATCAGCGCTATCTTTCCATTTCAATTTACCATTTCTGGATGCCATGGGATCAATGAGGAATGGTTATGGGTGGATGGCCGCTCTAGATAGGAATTTGATGTGCTCACTGGGGATTCGATGTACTCAATGAGCACTAATAGATTAATAGATAAATAGCTACATAAATACATAAATGTTGGTGGTCTCATATTGCTGGTCTCTATTTTTGGTATCTCTATTTTCTTATGTCTGACTGCTGTTTTCTGTATTTTCTTTAGAATAACTGTATGTTGCTAGTCTCTATTTTTGGTGATCTCTATTTTCTTATGTCTGACTGCTGTTTTCTGTATTTTCTTTAGAATAATTGTATGTATATGTGATGTCACTATCAAGGTTCTTCGTGATATCCAGCAGAATGCGAAGATCGTGAGCGATGCCGATGAGTATTACAGGGCGGTGCTATTAGGGCACCGGAACTCGTGGAACATACGGGAACACGCTGGCCTTTCTACTAGACCGATGGCCCGGTGGGAAGGCGATCGTGTGGGCTCACAACACGCATGTCGGAGATTACAGGGCAACCACAATGATCAACTTCGGGGAGGTCAATCTGGGCGGCCTTGTCAGGCAGAAATACGGGCAAGAAGCCGTGGCCCTCGTCGGCTTCGGCTCCTACCAGGGCTCCGTCATCGCTTCCGACAGATGGGGCGGCTCGGTCCAGAGCATGCCCGTGCCGCCTGCGCGGGAAGGGAGCTACGAGGACATCTTTCACATAGCGGCAGGCACGAGTGGTAATAACCATTTCTACGTTATAGCTTGAGAGGACGAGGAGGCAGAGGGGAATAAGACGCTGGCGAAGGTGAGAGGACACCGGGCTATAGCCGTTGTGTATAATCCCGAAAAGGAGAGGGGCAACTATGTGCCTACGAGTCTCTCTGGTAGGTACGATGCTTTCGTATTTTTTAATCAGTCCAAGGCGTTGGAGCCTCTACCTGCCCATCTCAGTCCAATGAAAATATCAGAGGCTTGGCCTAGCGGAGTCTGATATGTATTAATTTCGTCTGTAAATCAATCTATAAAAAAAAATTGGAAGCTCGGATGAGACCGCGTTCATTATCCACTCTCCACAGTTTGCACGGTCTAGGCCAGTTGGGAACCATAACATTACCATTTTTAGTGTTCACTATAGAGTAGCTGCTATCTTAGTAGGTAAAGTTCCGTTAGCTGCCTTGTTTCTGGAAGTGGTTATCATCAAATTCGAAAGAATAGTGTATATATTCATCCGCTAGGTTGAACGGATGTATGCAATCTCTTCAATAGGTACTGTGCCTTTGGCTCCTTTGTTTCCAGAAACGGGAGACGGGACCAGTGCTCGTCATCAAATTCGACTGATCCAATCTGGTTTAATCATCAGTTAGCTTGATTGGATTCATCCAATCTGTTTTACTTCCAGTGTCTTTCTTCCAAAGGATGTTTTAATCTCAAGTTGAGTATATATCCACTCGTTATGTTTTTAATTTCTGAAAAACCGGTTCAGTAAATATTCAGTCGTTATGGTTTTAATATATATATATATATGAGAAGCGAAACCATTTTACTGATATGCTTTTAATTTCAATATCAGTAAAATTGAAATTAAAACACACAAGATCTCTGGCTTCAACTTTAAAAGCGAAGCCATTTTACTGATATGGTTAATTTTACACACAAAAGCATCTATAAGCACGTCTATGAACACTGCACTTATAATTTAAAAGAAAACATTAGTAATTTAAAAACAAACATTAGAAAACATTAGTAATTTAAAAACAAACATTACACTGATAATAAACAAACATTACACTGATAATAGAAGTTAAATAATTTTAATATTATACTCCTAGTTAAGTAAACTGTGAACACTGCACTTATAATTTAAAAACAAACATTAGTAAATAAATAAATTTAAAAACAAACATTAGTAAATAATTTAAAAACAAACATGAGCAAATAGAGAACTCTATAAAATAATTGAACGATTACACTCATGATATAAGTTAATTTCAAATAATCTCAGTAGACATAGAAATTTCAGTACTAAAGAATGGTAAAATAATTTAAATATTATACTCATAGTTAAGTAAACTATGAACACTGCATTTATAATTTTTATAATTTTTGAATGATTACACTCATGATATAAGTTAATTTCAAATAATCTAAGTAGACAAAGAAATTTCAGTATTAAAGAATTGTAAAATAATTTAAATATTATACTCATAGTTAAGTAACTATGAACACTGCACTTATAATTTTTATAATTTTTAAAAGCAAACATTAGTAAATAGAGAACTCCATAAAATAATTGTACAAATACACTCATGATATAATTTTTTCAAATGATTGATATAATTTTTTTAAATGATTGAACAATTACACATGATATAAGTTAATTTCAAATATTTCAAATAATCTCAGTAAACACTCATGATATAAGTTAATTTCAAATAATCTCAGTAAACAGAGAAATTTCAGTACTAAAGAATTGTAAGATAATTTAAATATTATGTTCATAGTTTACTTCTCAGTATTAAAGAATTGTAAAATAATTTAAATATTATACGCATAGTTAAGTAAGCTATGAATACTACACTTATAATTTTTATAATTTATAAAAACAAACATTAGATAACTCTATAGAATAATTGCACAATTACACTCGTGATATAAATTAATTTCAAATAATCTCATGATATAAATTAATTTCAAATAATCTCAGTAAACAGAGAAATTTCAGTATTAAAGAATTGTAAAATAATTTAGATATTATATTCATACTTAAGTAAAGAGAGAAACTATGTGCATCATATATCGGTAAAGAGAGAAACTATGTGTATCATATAATTATAACATTTGTGTGCATCATACAAATATAACATCTATGTGCATCATACAACTATAACATTTACTACAGAAATTTTAGAGAATTTTCAGTATAAAAAATTAAAAATAATTAATATTATCTCATAGTTAGACAAACTAAAGCTTTTATATAATATAACATCTATGAATATTTTAAATATATATTCATAGTTAGAGAAACTATAGTTTCATATTAATTATATAAGTAAATATTATACTCAATAGTTGGGAAACATAGCTCATATAACTATAACAAATCTATGAATTTTAGAAAATTATAGCTTCATATAACTATACATTTTAAATCTTTAAATATGATACTCATTAGTTCGAAATTAATAGCTTCATATAACTATAACATCTATTGGCATATTCAGAGAAATTTTCACATCTATGTGCATATTCCGAAGAGAATATTTCAGTACTTAAAAAATTATAAAATATTTAAATTTTTTTAAATAATTTAAATATTATAGTATAGCTTTCATATACTAATAATTATAATAATTTAAAATTTTTTTAAAAGATAATTTAAAATATTATAGTAATAGGTTTCATATAAGATACATTTTATGTGCAGATTGAAAAAATTTTAAATAATTTAATATTATATTATAGCAATCATATATATTATAACAATTTATGTCAAGATCAGAGATTAAGAAATTTCATGTTAAAAAATTAAAAAATAATTTAAGATATTTATACCATACTTAAGTAAAAATATATTCAATATTATACTATACTTAAGTAAAAAAAAGAGAAAACAAAATAATTTAAATATTATACTCATAGTTTTATAATTTAAATATTATACTCATACTTAAGTAAAAAGAGAAACTATAACATCTATGTGCAGATTTATGAAGACTCCATTTATAATTTAAAAACAAATTTTGTTTAGATCAAATTTTAATAAACATGGAATTATAATAACTATATGATGCTATAGCTAGATCTATGGGCATTTCATTTACAATTTTACAATTTAAAAATATTTTCTGAATTACAATAACCATATAGCTAGATTTATGGGCATTTCATTTACAATTTAAAAATATTCTGAATTACAATAACCATGTGTAGTAGATCTTTGAAGACTACACTTATAATTTAAAAACAAAAATACCAAGAGATTAATCATTTTTGTTATAACATATACGAAAATATACCGAGATAGATAAATGTGCAATACATATTATTTGCACAATGCATATACAAATACAATTTTATGGTTCAATTTTATGGTTTTTTTGAATGATGCATATACAAATACAATTTTATGGTTTTTGGTTTTATATTTCAATTAATTTCTTCAAGGCTTTTCACATTCACTGGTTTTTCACCTTTCTCAAAAGTGAATAATTATAATACTTAAGAATTATGTTTTATGTTTTCAATATTCCCTCCTTCAGAAATATAAGTGACTTTAAGAATATGAAAGTGAATATATGTGATTTAAGAATATGAAAGTGAATAATAGTGGACAAATGTGTTTTTTCATATGGTTCTTTAAATAAGATTACAAAACACATCAGTAGATCAATTGGAAGTCAAAGTCTTCCATGGTTGATGGTTTAATTAAGCACATCCGTAGCACAATTGGAAGTTAGTTATATGGTTGATAGTTTAATTAAGACTACTAACTTTAAGATTCCTGACTTTACTAACTTTAAGACTCCTAACTTTAAAGTCAAAGTCTTTTATGGTTGATAGTTTAACTAAGACTACTAACTTTAAGACTCCTAATTTTTCCTAATTTTAAAACCTGTTTTAAAGTAAAAGTTGACATTTTCTTACAAAATGGAAGTGTTTTCACATTGTAATTAAACATTATTATAACTTTTGGAGATGGTAGTTTAAACATCACCACAAATTGAACTCTACTATTGGAGAAAGTTGACTTTTTCTTACAAAATGGAAGTGTTTTCACATTGTAATTTAAACATTACTATAACTTTTGTAGATGGTAGTTTAAACATGACCACAAATTGAAGTCTACTATTGGAGATGGTAGTTTAAACATGATCACAAATTAAAGTCTACTATTGTTGATAGTTTAGCTAAGACTACTAACTTAAGACTCCTAGCTTTAAAACTTGTCTTAAAGTAAAAGTTGACTTCCTCTACAAAATGGAAGTGTTTTCACATTGTAATTTAAACATTAGGATAAATTTTGGAGAAACTTGTCTTAAATTAAAAGTTGACTTCCTCTATAAAATGGAAGTGTTTTCAATTGTAATTTAAACATTATCATAAATTTTGGAGATGGTAGTTTTCACATTGTAATTTAAACATCACCATAAATTTTGGAGATGGTTGTTTAAACATGACCACAAATTGAAGTCTAATAGAAGTAATGTTTGTAATTTAAACATTACCATAAATTTTGGAGATGGTAGTTTAAACATGACCACAAATTGAAGTCTAATAGAAGTAATGTTTTCTATTGAGTGATGGTTTAAGGAGAATTACAAACCAAATTGAAGTCTAATAGAAGTACTGTTTTCTATTGAGTGATGGTTTAAGGAGAATGACAAACCAAATGGTTCTCATGGAACATGAGTTTATATCTCACTACAACTTTTACTTTAGCTATGGTCTCTCGCGGGATGCTAATTTTAATTGTTTTTGTGGCTTAGGATTGCTTTATATGACAATTAAACTAGTAGCTGAGTACAATTCCCTCTGATTAGATACAATGTGAGAAGATGAAAATCTCTCTACTACAATATGTGTCAATATTGAAGAATGAATTCTACATTACGATCAGTATATATTCTTGACTAATAAATGTCATTTCCAAGAAGTGATTCATCCAAAGTGAATTTTGTTCTCACATGGTTCTTGTGATTGGAACATTTTTTTTGAATGGTGAGAATGTTTTCTAAAATTTTGACAAATTGAAGTTCAACACACTATTTTTTCATGTCACCAACTTGATGTCAATGTTAGCAATTTAGGATCTAGAGCTTTCTTAAGAAACCTAGCACTCTGAAACTAGATTGGTTTCGAGTAATATTGAATATGAAAAGTCACTTCTTTTTTCATATCTAAGACCAATCTTATGCTTGTTGGTGATGACTTCTTCCAAAGTTTTTATGATGGGCTTGGGAATGCAAGTCTCCTAAAGACGCATCATTGATCTCATCAGGTATTGGGTATGAATGGGAATAAATCTCAAATAGAGAATTGTTTGGCTAAAAATTAGTAACAAATTTTGATTCCTTTATTGTAATTCATATTGTTGGAGTTATGATTTGAGCTAAAGAATTTCAATCTTGTCTTGGGAATCTTGTAAACAAGTTAGAATATTCATGAGAGTGGCTTTATTAGTATTGACTATATTAAGAATAACTTGTGAATCTTCTAAACAAGTTAGAATATTTGTGAGAGTGGCTTTATTAGTATTGACTATAATAATAATAATCAAGAGTATGGGAGTATTTGTATCTCTAATATCTCATAAACTATACTCATTTTCACAACAACTTAAACTCAACAAATGAAGGGTGTTATCTCCAACCATAAATGCACTCGTTTACAACTCAATTCAACTAATTTTGAAGAATGTAGAAGTGAACTTATAGAAATACTAGTTGCAAGTTATAGTTACTCTTGGGTTGAATTGGTCTTCAAAATTAAATGTGTAAGCTTTGACTCTTATCAACTAACAAATCTACATGTGTAGGATGCACATATGATAGAGCTAAGTGTTGAGTGCCCAAATGTAATCCTCTCAACAATGTAAATGGGCCTCAATTGATTTTATGTAGAATACACATATGATAGAGCTAAGTGTTGAGTGCCAAAATGTAATCCTCTCGACAATGTAAATGGGCCTCAATTGATTTTGTGTAGGATGCACATATGATAGAGCTAAGTGTTGAGTGTCAAAATGTAATCCTCTCGACAATGTAAATGGGCCTCAATTGTTTTTCTTTTGTATCTTGGATTTGGTATGAACAAAAAAATCTAAAATGCTAATAGGGAGTCGGGCTCAAAATTATTCTTCGAAGAAGTTGCTTTCATTCAATTGACCACAATACTTGGGAAGTGTCACTAAGACAATGCTATGCCTTCATGCCAAATATGAAGGAGAATTTTGGGAATACCCATAGTCAATGTGTGTCCCACAATGGTTGCAAATAGGGTTAAGAAAATGCTATGTATTCATGCCAAATATGAAGGATAATTTTGGGAATACCCATAGTCAATGTGTGTCCCACAATGGTTGCATAATTTTGGGAATACCCATAGTCAATGTGTGTCCCACAATGGTGTGGTCGCATGGTTGCAAATAGGGTTAAGACAATGCTATGTCTTCATGCCAAATATGAAGGAGAATTTGGAAATACCCATAGTCAATGTGGTTGCATGTTTGCAAATAAGGTTGAGAAAATGCTATGTCTTAATGCCAAATATGAAGGAAAATTTTGGAAATACCCATAGTCAATGTGTATCCCACAATGGTTGCATGGTTTCAAATAGGGTTGCACCTCAATTGAAAATTGTTGACTTCATAGATCAAACATTAAGTGATAGGAGGGAATTTACTTCTTGAAAAACAAACAAGCTTTTCAACCTCTAGTTGAAACTAGAAATAAGGATAAGATTAAAGTACTATCACTTATGCACCCAATGAGTAATCTACCATTCATTATAATCACTACAAATGGTCCCAATAAGTAATCTACCATTCATTATAACCACTTCAAATGGTCCCAACTGTTACACGGGTTAACTTTCAAGAGTTTTGCTTTGATTCATTGAGGAGGTGATGACTCTTATTGAGATCACAATTAGAGATGCTAAGTTTTCTTTCAAGATGAAATTATTTTTGTGGGTTTGTATTACTAGATTTCTTGTTATTTAGGATATTTTCAAGAGAGTGAATAACAATTAGTCAAACCCTAGTTTGTAACACTTAGGATAAATACCTTATAAATGTATTTCAAAATTTGATTTCAAGAAACAATTTATAGGAAGGAAATTTAATGGGAATCTTGGAGAATGAGATAGTAAAATCAAAGGGGATAATAACCATGGATTTGTCTTCCCACTACATTCATTGGTTTCATGAATTCTACGAATGGCACTGCAACATCTCAGAGCTCCTAATATCCCAACACGGTTTCAACCTCATAGCCCTGGAGGGCGACTGGCCCACTGCTCAACATCTCAACAAGTGAATCCTCACCGCTCCAAAACACACAACAGGCAGCCCGGCGGTGCTGGGCGTTCTGAGGGAATCCTTCACCCATTGGCCGACGTGGATGTGGGCAAATGGAGAGACCGAGACGCTAGGATGTATGTTCTCTCTTCGACTCCATCCAGGTCATCATCGACGAGTCGAGAAGGTGGACAAAGAATTGGTTGAGCGCTTGCGAAGGCATTAAGCCTGCTTTGATCCCTCCAACCGGAACAAGGAGTACATGATCCGTGTCCTAGAGGTGCCCGAGGGTTGCAAGTCCTTTGCTCTCAAGGTACTGACATCGATTCTTATGTATTAACAACTATTTTTTTAATTCTTATGTCTAACATTAGTTTATACCGGCCAAGTTTTGGAGTTGACGTGACCCAGGTATAGATAGTGATATAGAGAGTACCCGTAACTTTGCTCAACTTTCTGATGACTGCTCGAATAGGCCCGATACAGTTTACCATCAAAATCAACTAAGAGACTCTGCTCCCATTGTCCTGCCTAGACCATGTTGTCATGTCCTGTCCACCACGCAATTAAAGCAAGGACCAATGACCGAATTTGAAATTTAAATTTGAATTTTCAGGATAACGCTAGCCCTACATGAATCCAAAAATTCACAAGTATAGTTTATACATACAATTGGAGTAGTTTTTAAGTTTCAAATTTGACTATGAATTATAGTAGTCTATAAATTTCAAATTCGGTCGATGATCCAAGCGTTAATTGCATGCATGATGGACAAGACAACATGGTTAGGATGGTGGTGGCGGAGTTTCCTAATTGATGGAGATGGTGTACCGTTCAGGGACCAGAACATAGGAAAGTTGAGCAAAAGTTGTAGGTACTCTCCAATACATGTCATGGCATATATGTATAACCAGCTGATACATGTCATGGCATGTATGTATCACCAATACTCTCAACTCCAAAAATTTACAGCTATAGACTACTATAATTGCATGTAAATTTGCTACCAAGATTCTTGGACTTGGAGATGTGATGTCTGACATTGATTCATATGTCTAAGAGTTATTTTCTTGCTTTCCTTCAAAATTGTAAATTTGCTACCAAGATTCTTGGACTTGGAGATGTGATGTCTGACATTGATTCATATGTCTAAGAGTTGTTTTCTTGATTTCCTTCAAAATGATAATAATTGTATTTATATTTTGTTGTCATAGTGATTGTTCTTGGAATGTGATATTGACATGGCTTCTTGGAATGTGTGTGATATTGACATCACTTCTTGGCAACCAATAGTTTTGTAGCTATTCATCCATTAATGCTCACTATGTATATCCAATCCCCCTTGGCAACCAATATTTGTATAGTTATTCATTCTTTAATGCTCACTAAGTACATCCAGTCCCCATCTGTGGAGGCCATCCACCCATCCCCATCCCCATCCCTCATGGCTCTGCATCCCATGGCATCCAAGCACCCCTTTTTATTTTTGTACGTTCAAAGAATGGTGAGGATGAATGTACAGATACGTCGGTGATCGCATCCCTTGTTGCCCAATTGCTTGTAGAGAGGTCAAACTAGCTCTCCTAAGAGCTCTCACCATCAAACGTCCTCTGTACGCCTCAATGTCGTTGACTAAAATGTGGTTCAGAGCTTCTGCAAAGCGTTGGTTCGACCTTTCCGCAAGCAACTAGGCAATAAGGGATGTGATCACTGACGTATCTATACGTTCATCCTCGCCAAGGTATATATTCATGGAGTATTCTACCTAGGCAGAGGAATTGCCCGGTTTCCGTCGCTGCCCGGAAAAACGTCCGGCTTCGGCCGTCGGCAATCCCTTTGCCTTCCGCCACCCTCCCCTAGCTCTACCACCCTCTGTCCACCGATCTACATTAATTTCCTAACAAAATTACCGCCGCGGAGAGTTAATGCAATTTCCAATTCGAAATGGAGGAATTTGGAAACCGCGGGCTGCTCCCCCAACCAACTCAAGGCAGCCCCTGTAGCTCACTCACCTTCCTCCTCGACTCGGCGCCTACAGCTCAACATAAAACTACGGCCTAGGCAATTCCTCCGCTCTACATCTCACCACCCAGGGGACGTGACCTTCAGGTTCAGGTTCATTCATCCGCCTAGGTAGACTACTTCGAACCTTAATATCAACAAGGCTTATGTTTCTTCAGATGGGAGATGGTTCATGGATGGTATGTTGTAACTAATGATATTATGTCTTATGTTTTTGTAGGTTAATACTCTTACCATTGTTTCAGTCCTACTCCTGACAAATTCTTCTGTAGCGGCAGTGTTCCATGTCACAGACGAAAATGGCAAAAAACTTATAGATGAAGGCATAATTGGGTACATTGAGAAGGTATGTATAGATTTATTTCAAACCAGGTTTAGCAATAAAAAAGTATTTCTCATGTTTCCTGAATCATTCATGCGTTGTATTGCAGAGGTTGGCAACAAACCCTTGCGTAGTGCCTTTGTTTGGAAAACCAGTAGGTCTAGATGTAGCCGCTCAACATAGGACAATTGAATTAATAGGAACTAATAAACCAGGATTGCTATCTGAAATATTTTCCGTACTGTGTGACCTAAAATGTAACGTTGTGGAGGCGGAGGTCTGGACTCACAACAGGAGGGTTGCCTATCATATATACATTATTGATGAGGACACAGGTGCGGCCATTGAAGACCAGCAAAATATTTGTAAAATTGAAGAGCTCTTGTTAAATGTAATGAGAGGAAATAGCACCATCAAAGAAGCTAAAACGGTGGTGTCAATGGGATTCACTCACACAGAAAGGTGGCTTCATCAATTGATGTTTGCTAACCGTGACTATTATAAACTCGATGGAATTGGAGACAGGGTAGCTCTTTCTCTCAAGGACAACGACAATGCCAAGCCTCTTGTGACTGTTGACAATTGTTTGGAGAGGGGGTATTCTGTGGTGACTGTTCAATGTAAAGACAGACCTAAGCTTTCTTTGATATTGTTTGCAGCTTGACAAATATGGTGTATGTTGTCTTTCATGCCACTATAAACTCTCAAGGCCCACAAAATTTTCAGGTATAGCTCCAACAACTACAAGGGACTTGATTTTTCATAGGATCTTTGTTTTTTTCAAATGTTTATTTCCTAATTTGATTTTTTTAAACCAGCTATAGGTGGTTTCAGATCACGTCCCTAATGGGATTAATATTGAATCTAAATTAGGTTAAAGAAGAGTTGGGGTATTTATTTCTATTCTTCTCTTTTGTGATACAGTTGTACTACAGCAGGCATACAGATGGTTGCCCCGTGTATTCAAAAGCAGAGAAGCGACGTGTGATTCAGTGTTTGTGGCTACCATTAGACGAAGAACATTAGGGGTATGAGTCCAAGGATCGAATCCATGGTGGAAATTTATTCAAAACCCTAAGACTTGGGATTCCCGGTGCATTCAAATTTGATCCTTTTTAAATTTTAGTCAGCTCAGTGTGAGTTTTGTTGATGATGTTTTATGAATTCAGGGTATGCGACTGGAACTCGGCACCGACGACCGTGTTGGGCTTCTGTCGGAGGTGACTTGCATATTTAGAGAAAATGGGATGTCAGTTACAAAAGCAGAGGTGTCAACCCAAGGTGATAAGGTAGGTGATGTGTTCTATGTGACTGATACAACTAGAAACCCCATTGATGCCAAGACAGTAGAAGTTGTTCGCCAAGAAATTGGACTAAAAATCTTGCAAGTAAAAGATGACTATATGCATACAAAATCTCCTCCAAGGGAACCTGCCATCCGATTCTCCCTTGGTGATCTCTTCAAATCAAAGTCAGAGCGTTTTCTCTATAGTCTTGGATTGATAAAATCCTATTCTTAGATGTTTTATTTTGAGCCTCTTGCAATGGAATTAAATAATCGCCTTTGAAGGTTGTATGTATGGACGATGGTTCTCTAAAAACCATCGTCATTCATCTGTTTTCCACTATGACAATTACCATACTAAAGACAAAAATTGGTGTGATTCCAACATACTTCAGACTGAAATTCTCTACTATATTGGTACAGTGATGCCAGGATCTGGAAAGCACAATACCACTGGGATTTGCCAAATATGATTTTTTGATCATCGAAAAGAAGACCATCAATGGAGAACTATTCACCACACTGGCCAAACATGGCCCTGTCATTTGTTGACCCGGGAATTGTGAAATTGACCTCATCATAGAGAAGTGTGAAAAATTGGTATAACTGAAAGAAGACCGCTAATTACAGTGTTGGTAGGAGAAAGGAACTAAATCCACCTAATCTAGAATTGCTTATATAAGCTGATAAATAGTCTTTGTTCTACAAAATGACAACTCTTCAAACTACAGAGGTAAATACCATTGATGAATCACAGTGTTAACATAGATTCTAGAGCTTGACATAGATTCTTAACACTTCTTGGCCTTGTAGGAAGTAAAATACTCCTTTTAGCCACTATAGGTTTCCTTTGAAAAGTAGAAGGCACGATCCCAACTCTATCTGCAAGAATTGGGCAGACTGATGGAGAAGGTGTTGGATACTATTGGACTTCTTGTTGAACATCTGAATTTGAAAGGAGTGTGATTTGGTAGCATATTGGTACAGCACGAAGTGACAATTTGGGGCAATTACTGGTATTTTTTGCTTTCCTTCATTGAATAGGAACTGCACCCCACCTTTCTGTTTAGAGATTCCTGGTGAGTGGTATGTTTTCGCTAGATCAACTAATATAGTGCTTCCCCCTTCTTTCTTAAATCATTTGAATCTACTGGCACCTCTGATCACTTGAACTTCTTATACCGTTGTATTGATGATGTAAAATATGTAAATAACTGTATAGAAAATTCAATGGAGTTGGCCTCTGGATGATCATAGTTCATTGTTTGTGATCGACTTGACTGGGGGTTGGCCTCTGTATAGCTATGTATCCTCTATTTCTTTATCAACCCATAATAATAAAAGTTTTTTACAAATATTTGTGGTGCTTGTTTGTGCTATTGTTCTTTGTATTATGTTTGGCACATTTTATGAAGTAACCGCGATGATGATACTTCCGGTATTTCATGGCAATGTTGATTTGCTCTATCTGATTTATAAGATTTTTGTTGTTATTTCATGGGAGGTTGCTATGTGTTGTATCATCTCCAAGTGCGGTCGAGGATAGTTAACAACAAATCGTGAACTCCTATGGAAAATGAGCTTTCAAAGGATCTAAAGAAAGTGAATTATCAAGGAATTTATGTCTTATTTTTAAAACTAGGATTTTAAGTATATCACAATGTTCTTTAAATATCCTCAAGTCAATGGTAATGGTTGTTTTAGAGCCGTGGACTTACAGGAATGAAGAATAATGGATTTCAAGAATGAAGAATAATGAATTTCAAGAAAATGTTGTGTTCAAAGATATCTTTATAGTGTTGAAGTACAAGTAAGAATTGCCTAACATAAAATGGATAACTAAATAATTTTAATGATAAGACAATCGGTATGATCAATGTATATATGGCCTAAAATTAAAAGTGACTCATCTAAAATAGGAAAAACAATTAATGTTAATCATCTTAAATGAATTTGGATCTTCATCTCAGATACTTTGATTTGCAAAGCTTGGGGACCTATCTTAGATACTTTGACTTGCAAAGCTTGGAGATCTATCTTAGATACTTCGAATTGCATAACTTGGGGACCTTGGACGAATCTAACCAATTAGTAATTTTACCTTCCATTGTGAATCGACAATATCCATAAAAGGTCAAATTGTATGATGAAATCGATGTTTCAAAGCTCATTTGTCAACACAACTATCTGAAACTTTTTAGAGGTGAAATTGTCTTATGTACACTCTACCATGATTGCATTTTTTTAAATCCAAAACATAGTTCAAAGTTTCGTAAACTTGTCTTTTGTTAATGACTTTGCAAAAATATTAATGATGTGATCACTTATCTTGCAATAAATAAGATTCACAATATCTTTATTTTGTCAAATAATGGGCATGAAGCCTCCACATACACTATTTTACTATGAACAAGAAGATTCACAATATCTTTATTTTGTCAAATAATGGGCATGAAGACTCCACATACACTATTTTACTATGAACAAGAAGATTTTGTATTGCATAATACATTGGAATTATTGCTCAAACGAGAAGCCAACCTCATCCATTATGTGGATTTACATTGATTTTGTCAACATTAAATGTACCCTTATATTCAATTTTAGTGGTCAATAGTTCTGCCTGCTTCTTACAAGACCAAAGTAACCGACTAGTTTCATACTTTTAATGTAGTACTTCATATTGTGCTAATATGTATCTTTCATAAACAATCCTTTTTGTGGCCTCTAAGCAACTCTCTTTCATATCCTACATGAATTTATAGACCACACTAACATCAAATAATATATCGAATCTGCTATGAATCAAGTAAACGAGGCTCCAGTAGTCTTCTTGTAGAGAGTACCATTAATTTTCAAAGGCACGCTCAGTCAATTTCTTTCTTGATTGATATGGTGCCAAAAATGGTTTATAGTGTTCCATCCTAAACATGTATAATGAATGGCGATTTATATTTAGGTAAATAAATATATTGTTATCCGTTTGCAAAACTTGGCTTCCATAAGGAAAAATACAACACACTTAGGTTTGAAATTCTAAATATCTCTATTTATTGTTTTTTCAAACCCAAAATTAGGTTGACACTACTTCAATTTATGATTAATTCACCAACATGTAAGTATTATCACTTGAAAATTTATGATTAAGTCACCAACATGTAAGTATCATCATTTTCAAAATATAAACACTACAATCAAATTCATGATGCTTGAAACCAAAACTAATAATCAATCAATCTACTTATACCACACTATGGAGGCTTGCTTCAAAGTGTAAAAGGATTTCTTTAGTAGACAAACAAGACTGTGGCCCTTCTCAAAGCCTTGGGTTGCTCCATATAAATCTCCTCATTGAGAATACCATGTAAAAAATTTCTCCATATAAATCTCCTCAGTGAGAACACCATCTAAAAAACACTATTGACATCCAATTGATGTATGTTATAACTCTTATACAGAATGAATAATGTGTGAAAGAATAAGTAGATAAGAGTTCATATTTTCAATAGGTGCAAAGATTTCAATGTAGTCAAAATGAATATGATCTTGTTGAGAGAAGATTTTTGTCATAAGTAAATTTATGTTTCTCAATAACACTTGCAGATGGCAAATTTAGTCTTGTAGAGCATTAGACATTTCATCACATTCTTTCTTTATGCCTGAGGAACTAAGTCTCAAATTTTATTTTTCATCAAAGGAATTGCACTCTTTAGTCATATCATTCTCCCATTTAGATTAAACTTGTGCAAAAAATACCAGCAATTGCCCCAAATTGTCACCTCGTGTTGTACCAATCTCCTACAAAATCACACCCCTTTCAAATTCAAACGTTAGGCAAAAAGTCCAATAGTATCCAACGCCTTCTCCATTAGTTTGCCCAATTCTTGTAGATAGACTTGGGATTGTGACTTCTACTTTTTAAAGGAAACCTCCAGTGGCTAAAAGGAGTATTTTACTTCCTACAAGGCCAAGAAGTGCTAAGAATCTATGTCAAGCACTAGAATCTATGTTAACACTATGATTCATCAATGTTCTTTACCTCTGTAGTTTGAAGAGTTGTCATTCTGTAGAACAAAGACTATTTATCAGCTTGTAATTTGTACAACTTGTATAAGAAATTCTAGATTAGGTGGATTTAGTTCCTTTCTCCTACCACCATTGTAATTAGCACGATCTTCTTTCAGTTCTACCAATTTCGCACACTTCTCTATGATGAGGTCAATTTCGCAATTCCTGGGTCATCAAATGACAGGGCCATGTTCAACTAGTGTGGTAAATAGTTCTCCATTGCTGGTCTTTTGTTCAATGATCAACAAATCATATTTGGAAAATTCTAGTGGTATTGTGCTTTCCATACCCTGGCATTGTTGTACCAATAAACTAGAGAATTTCAGTCTGAAGTATGTTGGAATCACACCAATTTCTGTCTCTAGCAAGGTAATTGTCACAGTGGAAAACAGATGAACGATGATGGTTTTTAGGGAACCATCGTCCATACATACAATCTTCAACGACGATTACTTAATTCCATTGCAAGAGGCCCAAAATACAACATCTAAGAATAGTATTTTATCAATCCAAGATTGTAGAGAAAACACTCTGACTTTGATTTGAAGAGATCACCAAGGGAGAATCGGATGGCAGGTTCCCTTGGAGGAGATTTTGTATGCATACAGTCGTCTTTTACGTGCAAGATTGTTAGTCCAATTTCTTGGTGAACAACTTCTATTGTCTTGGCATCAACGGGGTTTCTTGCTGTATCAGTCACATAGAACACATCACCAATCTTATCACCCCACGTTGAAACCTCTGCTTTTGTAACTGACATCCCATTTTCTCTAAATATGTGAGTCACCTCCAACAGAAGCCCAACAGAGTCGTTGGTGCAGAGTTCCAGTTGCAAACCCTGAATTCATAAATATCATCAACAAAACTCACACTAAACTGACTAAAATTTAAAAAGGATCAAATTTGAATGCACCGAGAATCCCAAGTCTTAGGGTTTTGAATAAATTTCCATCATGAATTCGATCCTTGGACTCATACCTCTAATGTTCTTCATCTAATGGCAGCCTCCAAACACTGAATCACACGCTACTTCTCAGCTTCTGAATACATGGGGCAACCATCAGTATGCCTGATGTAGTACTCCTATATCACAAAAGAGAAGAACGGAAATAAATACCCCAACTCTTCTTTAACCTAGTTTAGATTCAATATTAATCCCATTAGGGATGTGATCTGAAACCACCTATACTTGGTTTAACAAAATCAAATTAGGAAATAAACATTTGAAAAAAAACAAAGATCCTATGAAAAATCAAGTCCCTTGTAGTTGCTAGAGCTATACCTGAAAAGTTTGTGGGCCTTGAGAGTCTATAGTGGCATGAAATACAACATACACCATATCTGTCAAGCTGCAAAAAATATCAAAGAGAGGCTTAGGTCTGTCTTTACACTGAACAGTCACCACAAAATACCCCCTCTCCAAACAGTTGTTAACAGTCACAAGAGGCTTGGTGTTGTATCTAGTTCCATCTAGTTTATCATAGTCATGGTTAGCAAACATCAATTGATGAAGCCACCTTTCTGTGTGAGTGAATCCCATTGACACCACCGTTTTAGCTTCTCTGATGGTGATGTTTCCTCTCATTACATTTAACAAGAGCTCTTAAGTTTTACAAATATTTTGCTGGTCTTCAATGGCTGCACCTATGTCATCATCAGTAACATATACAAGACAAGCAACCCTCCTGTTGTGAGTCCAGACCTCCGCCTCCACAACGTTACATTTTAGGTCACCCATTACAGCAAATATTTCAGATAGCAGTCTCGGTCAGTCAGTGCCTATTAATTCAATTGTCGTATGTTCAGCAGCTGCATCTAGACCTACATGTTTTCCAAACAAAGGCACTACGCAAGGGTTTGTTGCCAACCTCTGCAACACAACACATGGATGATTCAGGAAACATGAGAAATACTTTTTTATTGCTAACCCTCGTTTGAAATAAATTTATACATACCTTCTCAATGTACCCAATTACACTGTCATATATAAGTTTTTTGCCTTTTTCATCTATGACATGGAACACTGCCATAGCAGAAGAATTTTTCAGGAGCAGGACTGAAACAATGGTAAGAGTATTAACCTACAAAAACATAAGACATAATATCATTAATTACAACATGTCGTCCATGAACCATCTCCCATCTGAAGAAACATAAGTCTTGTTGATATTAAGGTTCGGAGTAGTCTACCTAGGCGGATGAATGAACCTGACCCTGAAGGTCACATCCCCTAGGTGGTGAGCTGCAGAGCGGAGGAATTACCTGGGGTGGAGTTTTGTGTTGAGCTACAGGCACCGATTCGAGGAGGAAGGTGAGTGAGCTGGAAGGGCTGCCTCGAGTTGGCTGGGGGAGCAGCCCACGGTTTCCAAATTCCTCCATTTCGAATTGGAAATTGCATCAACTCTTCACGGCAGCAATTCTGTCAGGAAATTAATGCGGAGCGATGGACGGAGGGTGGTAGAGCTAGGGGAGGGTGGTGGAGGGCGGAGGGATTGTCGACCACTGAAGCCAGACATTTTTCCAGGTGGCGACGGAAACCGGGAAATTCCTCCACCTAGGTAGACTACTCCATAGAGTCATCATCGCCATCCTTTCAACGTACAGAAACACAAAAAAATGCCTAGGTACCATGGAATGCGGACCCATAAAAGATGGAGATGGATAGATGGCCTCCATAAATAGAGACTCAATGTACTTAGCTACACAAATATTGGTTGCCTCATTTCTTATACATAAATATTGGTTGCCTCATTTCTTATGTCTGACTGTTGATTTCTCAATTTTCTCTAGAATAATTGTATGCATATGTGTAGTCACTATCAAGGTTCTTTGAGATGTGCTCCATCGGCAAATGGACAACTCCACAGAGGAGGAAGTGTTCGATATCCAGCAGAATGAGAGGATTGTGAGCGATGCCGGGGCGATGTTGTTATAGTCTGAGAGGGCGAGGAGTCAGAGGGGAATAAGATGTTGGCGAAGGTGAGAGGACACCGGGGTATAGGCATTGTGTATAATCTAGAAAAGGAGGGGGGCACTATGTGCCTACTATTCTCTCTAGTAGATACGATGATTTCATATTTTTTAATGAGTCCACGACGTTGGAGCCTCTATCTGGTCATCTCAGTCCAATGAAAATATCAAAGGCTTGGCCTAGTGGAGTTTGATATGTATTATTCTCGTCTATCAATTAGTCTATAAAAAAATTTGGCAGCTCGGATGAGATCGTGTTCGTTACCACTCTGTAGTCTACCCAGTCTAGGGCAGTTGGGAACCATAACATTACCATTTTTAGGGTTCACTATAAAGTAGTTGTTATCTCAATAGGTAAAGTTTCGTTGGCTACCTTGTTTCTGGAAGTGGGACATAGTGGTTATCATCAAATTCGAAGGAATCATGTATACATTCACCCGCTAGGTTGAAGGGATTTATACAATATGTTCAATAGGTACTGTTCCTTTGGCTCCCTTGTTTCCAGAAACGGTACCAGTGCTCGTCATCAAATTCGACTCATCCAATCTGGTTTAATCATCAGTTAGGTTGATTGGACACATCCAATCTGTTTTAATCTCATGTCCTTTTCCAAAAGATGTTTTAATTTCAAGTTGATTATATATACTGTCGTTATGTTTTTAATTTCAGAAAAACGAGTTCAGTAAATATTTAGTTTTTAGTCCTTATGGTTTTAATTTATATATATGAATGGTTTATATATATAGGATGATGGTTAATGTTCATTGAGATCAAATTTTGGTTTATAGGACATAAAAAACAAATTATTTAGTTTGATTTAAGATTTTATTTCTATACTCAAAAAGCTTGGAGAGAAGCTTCCCAAGCTCACTATAATTTGGATAACCTAAAAGGCTAGGAAGGTCATTGTTGCAACACAGATTATGAATCTCAGATCTAATGTGGTTGTATGAGGGGAACTCTGAGAGGAAGTGATTTTCATTCTTGATGTTCATATTCTCACAGAGATGGCAGATTCTTTCCATCCATGGTGATTTAGGAAATCCCCAACTACCCATTTCACTATGGAGCTCATGAGAGTTCGTTCTAATCTTGGCTACATTAATTTTTTCTTTGAGCTAGTTAAAACAGAGAGATCATATCTTAATTTCCTTTTAGCTGCTAAATATTTCTCACACCACAATTTTTCTTTAAACTTAAAAGGAACAATATATTTAATGTTATTAATATTTTGCAATGCAACATTCTCCTTGATCTCCCAATGGTTTAAGCAGGCCCTGGTGTATATAAAAAGCGAAGCCATTTCACTGATATCCTTAATTTTACACATAAAAAACATCTATGTGCACATCTATGAACACTGCACTTTATGATTAAAAAACAAATTTCAGTAAATAGAGAACTATATAAATAATTTAACAATTGCACTTATAATATAAAATAATAAATAATTTTTGTTTAGTAATTTCACATATAAAATAATTCAAATTAATTGTGTTTAATACTTTCAAATAATCTTAGTAAACAGAGAAAATTCATTTAAAAATTTGTTAGTAAATAGAGAACTACATAAATAATTTAACGATTACACTTATAATATAAAATAATTTCAAATAATTTTTATTTAATAATTTCAAATAATCTTAGTAAATATAGAAATAATCTTAGTAAGTTTATAATCATAATTTAAGTAAACATAAATAATTTTAACGGTTACACTTGTAATATAAAATAATTTCAAATAATTTTTGTTTAATAATTTCAAATAATCTTAGTAAACTGAGAAATAATTTTAGTAAGTTTACATTCATAATTTAAGTAAACAGAGAAACTATAGCATCAGCTAACTATAACATCATGTGCAGATTTATGAAAGCTGCATTTATAATTTAAAAACAATTTTTTTAATTACATAATTATAATATGTGATGCTATATGCAGATTTATAATTTAAAAACAAATTTTAGTAAATAAAGAATTACAACAACTATGTGCAGTAGATCTGTGAAAACTACACTTATAATTTGAAAAAAAATATCAAGACACTAATCATTTTTGTTAGAACATATACTAAAATATAATGGAGGTAGATAAATGTGCAATACATATTATTTGAATAATTCATATACAAATACAATTTTATGATTTTTGGTTTTAAATTTCAAGTAGTTTCTTCACAACTATTTACAGTTACTTGTGGTTTTGCTGTAAAGATAATATTTAAATATTATGTTTCTAACATTTTTTATCTAATTATGACTATATTTAAAGATTATTTATGTTTTTTTTAAAAGATAATATTTAAAGATTATGTTTCTAAAGTATATGATTTATGTTTTTAACATTTTTTTTAATTTAAAAGTGCCTGGAATCTAGATAAAAAAAGATTTAAAAAAAATTTGTGGAGACAGCGTTTGAATTATGTTTTTGATGGTGGAAATGGATTCGGCACCATCAAACTTTTGAGACACTAAAATCTTGAAGTTTAACAACTATAATTTGGATTTACAAAAATCTCTACCGACTTTTCTCAAAATATGCCCTGAATTTCCATAATTTTCCAGGGCAAAAAAAACAATTTCCTTAGACTACCCAAAAAATCTATGTGACTTCAAAAAAGCTATAAAAATAGATAGGGGAGTTTTTACCAAAAAAGTGGCAATTTGGAACAACCCCATGGTCATGCCTAGGTGTCTGCAGAGAAGTTGCAGAACCCATAGGGATCAAATGCACAGTGTTCAGATGCAAATGAAAAGTAGTCTAACGAGGCGGAGGAGTTGCCCGGAAAGTTATGAAAATTCTGATCATATTTAAAGAAAATCTGGCAAGGATTTTTATTAATCCAAGTTATAGTTGTTAAACTTCAAAATTTTAGGTGTGTTAAACGTTTTTGATGGTGCTGAATCCATTTCCACCATCAAAAACACGATTCAAACATTGTCTCTAAAAGATTTTTTTAAATTTTTTTACCCAGATTTCAGCCACTTTTGGCCGTCCAGACAATTTCTCCACCTCGTTAGATGACTCCAAATGAAAAAAGAAGTGAAAATAGTAAATATCCCTATATTCCCTTCTCTAATAAGAATATCTAACATGAGACTTAATATTTTTGTTTAAATAATTCTTGTGACATGTTCTTTCTATTTTCCAATTTGCCAGAATTATCATCAACAACATCTTTAGTAGGGAAGAATGGAACATTTTGGACAGTATCTGAATCCTTACGAAGAGCAAAACCAGATATAAAGAACACCACATTTCTCCCGCTGGAGGATCCTGAAAGGTTATCCCTGGCTAAATCACTCGACTCTAAGTGCGAGCGTCGAGTCGCCCAAAAGCACCATGGAAAACAACTTAGCATGTGATTAGATGCCTTAGTAATCGATGTGTTGATAAAATGTGTAGTTCCACAAGCCAAGTCAATGTCTGCAGCAAGACCTCCAGAAAAATCCATCTATACGAAGACCTATGTCATTCGCCTATCAAGGCTGCCCAGGTCGCCATCTTCGAGAAATATGAATTTTCCTATAAAGTCCCCAATTTCCATTATCGATTGTCTCGAGTATAAATTCCCTAATTTTCATTATCGATTGTCTCGAGCATAGCTCCCATAGGACGGACCTGACTGCACCCATGTTTGTCTGATTCTGTAATATCCAGGGGAACAATGAACAGAAGAATACAAAAGAATATCTTTTAGTTTTAAGTGATGAGTAAGGTAGATATCTAAATATTTGTATGAAAAAAAATTATCTATAAAATTATTATATAAATGAAATTATGAATAATTTTTTTCATTTTTTTCACAATGTTCTATTTTTCCTGCATTTATGTCCATTGTTGATTCCCGGAATATTTGGAAATCCTACGGACATGACCACACCCATGTTGGTCTCATTCCGTAATATTCAAGGAATCAACGATTGACATAAGAATGTCCTCTAGTTTTAGGTGATAAATAATGTAGATATCTAAATATTTGTATGAAGAAACTTTATCTATATGATAATTATAATAAATAAAATTATGATAATTATTTCATTTAATTTCATTATTATATATATATTTTGAAATTTAATTATTGTAACCTTAGTTTAATTAGTATTAACCTTCACGTCTATCTTGTCCATCTTGGAGAATTATAGTATATTTAAAATAAATATACGATGAAATATATTTCTAAATTTTTTATTTAATTCAAAATTAATTTATAATATTGAAAGTTTTAATTTAATTAAATTAGTAAATTTTATATATCGCTGAAAAAATATCGTTAAGTAATTAATAACTTTAATGATGATGATGGTTAACATTCATTGAGACCAAACTTTGGTCTCTTGGACCTAAAGTGTCACGCCCCCAAGCCTACGGTAGTCTTCCAACCGTGCTAGGCGAGGTGCGGCACTACCCACCGTTTTCTTTTCACCAATACTTACGATTGTAGACTATGCCTTAACAAACCATACTTAGTTTTATTTTCCTTACCAAGTATTATTAATGTGCCTTTATACCAATGAACACCCATACACATTCATTATCAACAACATTATACAAGATAAATGCACAACAATATAAAGGGAGGGGCAACTCCCTGCAATATGAGTTTGCCCGATATCAATATATTATACAATCTTCACTTTTACAATGCACAAGTTAAATCTTGGGAAACCCCAAATTTACACTTAGCCAAATATACAACTTTGGCAAACTCGATTGCCCAACTCGTCGGCACCTCCGCACAGTCGCCGCACAAATAACCAATCCTTCATTCACCTCGTCACACCATCATGTCGTTTGCCCAACTCGGGCACACCTCCAAGTCGCCACACACGGGTGCCTCCAACCAAGACACACCTCCATCTGCAATCTCAACATTCCAACAAGTCCTCGTGCACACTTGCACGATGGGCAGGCGCTCACCCGAGTCGCCAAGACACCCACACCAAGTCGTCGCACAAATCGGGCGCCACACGTTCACTGTGCACGCCTCACCCGACCATCGAGCGCTCCTGCCCGCACCTTCGCCCACAATAACGCTTCACTGTGCACGACCGCCCAAGATCGGGCGCATCCTTAAACCTGCACCTTTTCCACCTTAGACATGCGCACTACAGATCTGTGCCTTCCCCTTGTGTGAAGATGTGATGATCAAATGTTGAACGATGGTTGAACGCTCTCCAAATGCGTCCAACATATACCCATCGGAAATGTGGGTGGGCTGCCCAGCCGACCGCCCAACCAACGCTACGCACACCCCTTGAACGCCCAACAAATGTGTCAGCCTTCCTCCATCCACAAGTCGGCCTTCAACAATTCGTTCCATGCTCTAAGTATGGTATAAACCTCCAACGCTCCCTCATATCACCCAAGGAACGTCGCATATATTTCGTCGCAAACTGTCGCAACCGCATCTCGCCCGTGCATGCGCCCGGGTCACCCGGTGCCCAACCGCGTCGCACAACCGGAGGCTTTACATCCTCCTCCACCTGAAATCGTTGTCGTCCTTGACAACATACCATCTTGGTAACCATCCACCAAGATCATCCATGATGTCAACTCCTCCACATACTGCAACCATCACTGCAACATATGTAGAACTACCATCTCCACCATGTCTCACCTCGGAAACCATCCGTCACCACGATAACCATACCAAGGTATGCACCCATCGGTATGTCATACATCGGAAGTCATCTCAATCCATGACCATCAACCACCATGTCTACTCATCTCATGTGAACTGCTGCCATGATACTCCAACAAATGCTAACACCTCTCTGCACACTGTCGACCCCCATGTCTGAACTAGTCGGGTGATTAGTCCAACTATCACGCTCAAACCATGAGAATGCACATCCTCATTCCACCATCAGTCGTTTCTCAAAACATCCTGCCACATCCTGAACTCAATCAATAATCCATCCATATAAGTGTAATACATGCTCAGGTCCATGAAGTAGTCCTCATCTCATCTGCAACATGCTATCCATGATTTTTGGTGTCAATGTGCTACATGAAATCAGCCACATCTATCCCAACATCATCCATATGTGTGCCTCCTCAATATGAAGAGACCAACTCATCAATCTCCAACTCTCGGTGTGCCACATCAAGGTCCATGAAGCAACCTCCATCATATCTGCAATGTGTCATCCCTCAAGTATGCCATAGAAACAAGTATACACCTGTCTCATCTATCCATGTGCTATCCATGATCATAGATCAATCAGCTCCCATGTGTAAAAAGCAGTTGAGTCTCGGCTCAACCCATGCCTAAGTGTTGCAACTAAGGCATCATCATCGTCATAGCTCCATCGCTCCAAAGTGTCTCATAACGATCCTCTACATCAAGTCACTCTTTCAAGCCATCCCCATGCATGTACTTGAAAGTATGCACCCCATCCTGCATCAAAGTCTCTGACCTCAGCTCCTCAATGCATCAGATCCTCCAAGTCCACCATATATGAAGTCCCCAAAAGTCACAACAATCTCATGTCATCATGAGCTCCATAAGTCATCTCCAACCAACATCTCAGCAAACATACAAGTCTCAGCCCAAAGGTCTTTGCAAGATGCCTCAGCTCTCCATGTAGTAGGAATGCTCCATAGCCTGCTCACAACTCCATCCAAGTCCATGGCCTTGTTGTACAAGAGTGCACAACCTCTCCATCAGCTCATAAGTAAAACATCTCCATGTCACACTAGCAAATCCATCTTCACAACATCCCTTCCTTCGCACTCCTCATTGGACGCCCATAAGTGACACCTCTACAAGTGCTCCCACATAATGTCCCTGCATAAGACTGCCATGCTCCATGTCTCCAACCTGATGTCCATGACTAAGTTGCCATGTAGTCCAACC
>APFE031573097.1:0-18161 GCA_000404065.3 Pinus taeda
TATGCCCTTACATTATTATTGTTATGTCGGCTCTAATTATATTATGACCCCTTAGACTCCTATATATAGAAATGAGGTATTTTCATTTGTATCATCCAAGAATTGTTCATTTATGTAATGTAAAGGAGTTTGCCCCCTCGAAGAGGCTGAATTTTAAGGTGTTGATCTATATTTTCTATTTTTTTCTTGAGCTGGTTTGATAACATTTACTTAGAATTAAAGGTCTTTACAGAATAGCCTTAGGCCAAGAAACTAAACCTAAAGATGAAGATAAGGCAGCCAAATGGGAAAATAGGCAAGATCAAGCATGTGGGTTGATAGGAATTTCTATTTCTCCAGACCTTAGATTCCATATCGCAGAACTTGATACCCATAATGAAGCAATAAAACAACTCACTAAAGTTTTTGGAATTAAAAATGAAATTAGAGTTCATCAACTTGAAAATGAGTTACTTAAGTTGGACCCCAATATGTTTTCTTCCATTGAACATTTTTTGTCCAAGTTCAAGACCCTTAGATTTCTCTTGGAAGGTGTTAAGGTTAAGAAATAATATGGTAGCCTTATCTATTCCATTCTTACTAATTTGGGACCAGCCTACTCTGTGTTTGTTTCCACCTTCCATTCTACTACATAAGGCTTTATTTCTCAAGGACAAGACTACAAATTCTTCTTTTTGATGCCTTTTATGATTCTTTAATAACAAATAAGAAAAACTCTTACATCTTGGTCTTCTTAATTTTGGAAACTCTTATAAGAAAGCCTTAGCCATCTAGAAACAACCAAATTCAAAGAATCCTAAGAAAAAGTATCCTAAAAAGAATGGTCCTAAACCAAACAAGGGTCCTAAGAAATTTCAGTCTCAAAATGAAAAATCAATTCAACAAAATGATAAGGCAAATAAAATCAAAGGGAAGAAGTTTGATAAACATTGCAACTTTTATGATTGAGATGGACACTTAGAATCCAAATTCTTTAAGAAGATGGAAGTCTTGGAAGTAGCAATGAAGAAGCATAACATCCATTTGGAGCACTCTTCAGCTTCAAATTCATCTTTAGGAATTATACTTTCTGCATGTGGTTGTTAAGCATCTTGGTTTGGTTATGCACTAAATATATCTTCTTCTTCTCATTCTCATGAGTGGCTCATTGATTCTAGAGCTTCTTATCACATGGCCAAAAACAAAGGCCACGTTTTCTTCTTTAAATGATTGTAACACCAAAAATATATATGTTGGTGATGATAGACCTCTTATTGTTGTAGGGATTGGAACTATTTATCTAGACAATGGTCAATTTAATGATGTATTATGTGTTCCAACCTTATCCTGCAATCTTCTATCTATATATCAGATAACTCATTCAGGTGAAGGTAAAATCGTTGAATTCTCACTTCATGATGTTGTAATTAAGGACCTAAGAGATCCTAGATATATTTTAGCTACTGGCATTGCCAATGATTCTACAAGGTTGTATAATTTTAACAATTTTGGCTCATCAACTCTTTCCTCGATATTTGTTGCTCATGATGATGAACTGAGCAAACTTTGGCATGAGCGATTTGGTCACTTAAACTATCGCTCCTTCAAAATATATGTAAAGAAAATATGGTGACAGGTCTTCCTATGATATCTTGCAGAGATGGTGTTTGTTCTATATGTGTACTCAGAAAACATCATCGGGATAGTTTTGAAAAATGTGCCTCTTGGCACGCCTCAGCCCCTTTACAACTTGTGCATAGTGATTTATGTGGTCAACTTCTAGTTGTTTCATTATTTGGCTACAAGTAATTCTTAGCTTTCATTGATGATTTCTCTAGACACACTTGGGTATACTTCTTAAAACTCAAGAATGAAGTATTTAACATTTTCTTGGCCTTTAAGGCCTTTGTTGAGAAACAATCTAGACATCAAATTCTTAAGTTAGACCTGATAATGGCAGAGAATATGTTAACAACAAATTCATCAACTTTTTCACTGAGTATGGAATTCAAATGAAACATACTATTCCATATACTCCACAACAAAATGGTGTAGCTGAAAGGAAGAATCACACCTTAAAGGAAATGGCTAATTGTATGCTTCAATTTAAATGACTTAGTCTTAATTTTTGGGCAGAAGTAATTAAATTTGCAAATTACATAGTAAATCAAACTCCTACTAAGGTTTTAAAGAATATCACTCCAGAAGAAGCATGGATCTCAATTAAACTAGACGTAAGTCACTTTCATGTTTTTGGAAGTGAAGCATGGGCCCATATTCTAGATGAGAAACATAAAGCTTTAGAACATAAGAGTGAAAAATGTATTTTTGTTGGATATTATGAAGATATTAGAGGATATAGACTTCTTTCACCTAAGTCCAAAAATATTATGATTAGAAGAGACGTAATTTTTTTTGAAAATATAGTAGCCTATGAGCCTAGTTTAGCAGATGTGCCACCTCTCTCTATCCCTTCTACTTATGAAAATATTTCTTCTTCAGATGATGACAACGAGGATGAAAATCCTCCCTCACCTTCTTAGGATCCTCATTCAGCTACTCAGGATGTAGCAAGTGCTCTTGCAGGTGATCCTATAGATCAGTGACATACACGTTCTTAGTTTGATAGAGCCTCTTCTTTACTAGCTCAAGCTTCAATGAATTATGATCCTGACACCTTTGCAGAATCTTCAGGCTATCTAGATTGGGACGTAGCTATGAATGAAGAATATCGTTCATTATTGAAAAATGATACATGGGATCTTATTCCTCTTCCAAAGGGATGAAAACTTGTTAGATGTAAATGGGTTTACAGAACCAAGTTTGGACCTGATGCAAAAGTTGATAAACATAAAGCTCGTCTTGTTGCGAAGGTTTTTTCACAAGTTGAAGGAATTGACTATTGAAACCTTCTCCCCTGTTGCCAAAATGAACTCTATCTACCTTGTTCTTTCCATTGATCCCCCTTTCAAATGGGAAGTCCATTAGATGGATGTTAAATATGCCTTTTTGCATGGGGACTTGCATGAAGAAATCTATATGGAACAACCTCCTGGCTTTATACAAATAGACTCTAGCCTTGTATGTTGGATTAAAAAATCCCTTTATGGTCTCAAGCAATCCCCTCGGGCTTGGTATGCCAAAATGGATAGCTTTATTTTAGATATTGGCTTTTCTTTGTGTCAATCTAACAATACTGCCTACACCAAGAAAGTGGGTAAGTATCTTATTATTCTTGTTCTTTATGTTGATGATCTTATCCTTTTTGATAGTGATCCCAACCTTATAAACCATGTGAAATCCAACCTTATAAAGAAGTTTGAAATGATAGACTTAGGACACTTACACTATTTTCTTGGTCTTCAAGTCTTGCAATCCAAGGAAGGTATTTCCCTTTCCCAGTCCAAGTATGCATGTGATCTTCTACAGTACTTTCACATGGAAGGATGTAAGCTAGCCCCTTCTTCGTTTCAGTCTGAAGCCAAACTTTCAGTCACTTGTACTTCCCTTGAAGTTGATGCTACCTTATACCATTAGCTTGTAGGAAAACTTTTGTATCTGACCCATACTCGTCTCAACCTTTCCTTTGTTGTTAGCCTTATTGCTCAATTTATGAAAAACCCCCATGAAATTCATTGGAAAGCAGCTAAAAGAATACTTCATTATGTTTGAGGTACAATTCAGTTTAGGATTCATTACAGTGTAGAAGCATCTCCTCTATTGGTTGGTTTCACTGATTCCTATTGGGCTGTGACCCTGATGATTGAAAGTCTACTATTGGTTATGTATTCACTCTTGGTTCTGGACCTATTACATGGGCTTGCAAGAAGCAAAGTGCCATTTCTATTTCTTCAACATAAGCAGAGTATCGTGGAACCATAGAAACTAGTAAGGAAGCCCTGTGGCTTCGTTCGATCTTGTCAGAGATTGGCTTTTAGCAACAGCATACGACTACACTTTGGTGTGATAATCAAAGTGCCATTCAACCATGCAAAGATCCAGTCCAACATCAGCACAACAAACACATTGAACTACACATGTACTTCATCAAAAATATCATTCATGACCATGTTTTTGAAGTGAAATATTGTTCAACAGATGACCAGGTTGCAAACATCTTTACAAAGGCTCACATAGACGTGAAGTTTACTAAACTTCGATTTATGGTTGGAGTTCAAGAGGTTGTCACTAAGGGGGGATAGGCTGTAATTCCTCCTTCCTTCTCCTACTGTGTCATATTTGTACATCCTTCAATCCTATCCCAAGTTGTTCTTAAGGGGGGATGTTAGGATATTCCAGCACATAGGAGATATTTAAGTATAACTTGGTCTAGTGTAGAGTTAGGTAAAGTGTGTTTCCTTACTATGTACTTTTGTAACTTACAATCCAACGATCATGATATGTTCTAGACATGGAGTGATCCAACGGTTCATTCTCTCCTCATTGTTACCAACACTTGATCCATGGCTTAACACCTAATTGGTCCATGATCTCTATTTAAGGAGCATGGAGGGTCATTTGTAAGGTGACCGTTCATGAGAGAAGCTTATGCAAATTTTCTTTCCTTTATTAATAAATTGCATGAAGTGGCTGTGTTGGCTCAGGCCATTGACTGTTTCCCTCTTTGAGGGTTTTAACCATGTCAAGAATACTGGTGTGTTAATATATGATCTATTTGTGAGAAGTGTCCTTTGGCGTTCTATCTGAGGAACTTACCCTGTAAATTCCTACAAAATTCTCCCCTCAAACCAAAATTTTATTATGATGCTTTACATGATGATGCTCCTATGTTTGATCCACTTGAGTAAGCGGTCAATAATTATTCTCAAAGAGATAAAAATCTCATTAGAGCTTTGAATCAGGAGGTTTATAAACTAGAAGTGTTGAATAATCACGTAAAGGATGAGAATTAAGTAATAAAAGCTCATAATGATACTATGCTACTCAGGATGTGTTACTGGTACTAGAAGAATAAAAACGCAAATAAAAAAATAAAGTTCTTAAACAAAAAGTCAGAGAATTACAAGGAAGTAAATTAATGAGAAAACCATGGTGGTCATTGGATGTAAAGACGAAGATATTTTTTAAGGATTTAAATATTTTCCTATATATATAGTATTGTACACAATTATTCTGGTTTGAAAATTCATACGTATGGAATGTAGGAAAATATTAAAAAAAAATGTATTTTACTATTGAAATGGATAGTTTTTTTAGCAAATATCATCCATTTAGTCATATGTATGTAAACAATTGGTGAATTTTTAACCAAATTTAAGAATATTTCTTTTAGAAAATGTCCAAACGTAGCCCATTTGCGAAATTTCACCCCTATACTTTTCCCCAGTAAAGGCCAAGAGAATGCAGACCAAATAGCTAGATGTTTTGATCTAGGCATCAAAGGCAATACTTTAAAGGACATCCCTACAAGTTTTGAATTTTGTGCATGAGGAAATGCAACACCTTTAGCATAGGGGAATGTTGAGCCTCTAGATTGTCCTCCTTTTGACAATCCATTTTCCCTTTTTCCACCGATTTTGTTATCCATTTTCACTTCATTCCATCTCGTTTATAACTTAAAGGTCATAGAGGTCATGATAGTGATAATAAAAAGGTAATCATACAACAATATATGAAAATCTATGTTTTATTTATGAAATTGGTTTAAAATATGTTATATCTACCAAATTATGCACTTTCTGCTGCTAACTTGAATTTCCACAGCCAAGTCCTTAAGTTCTACATGCTAGAAAATTATTGAAGATGACCAAAGAACATGAGAAATTTGCAAATGTCACCTACATGGACATCCACCTACTGGTCACAGATGGAAACTCACAAAATAAGCATGGCTCATTGGTCAAACTTGTGGTCAACGTGGCTATGGAATACTTGGTTCACGCATAATATCAAGAGATTGGCTCTACAATCAAGTGAGCATGGAAAATAGAAAGTGAGTGAGATCTGAAGAACTGAGTTTAAGTTGATGATGTGTCAATTAATACCTTCTCATGATTCACTCCTTCATTAGTGAACTATGAGAAGCAAAAGTATTATTTTGATCTAGAAGCTTAGATGTCAATTCCAATTCTCAATTCTAGGTAATAATTTCTTGAGTTGTTAATCTTGAAACCATCATAAAAATGCTTCATTTTGAAATTTAAAGACATCAAATTAAGTTCAACACTATTGCTATTATCATTTCCTATTGTAACTACCTTTTTAAAATTCAACTAATGCAAACTTTGTTCATGGAATCTATGTGATTATGTTGGTGATTCAAGTCTTCTAATATGAAGTTTTTAACCTCGCACACTCACCAGGAGGCCCCCTTGAGGATGCGTGAGATAGTATAGATGCCTTTTTTCATTTTGATTTAATTTATTTATGCTTTGCAACTAGATTATAATCTTCTTTACTTAGTGTTCAGTTTGTTTAGATGTTCAGTTTTATTAATACTTTGTTTTTAGAAGTTGCACTCATTTGATTTTGTTTCATTGCAATTCAAGAATTTGATAATAAACCAAAAAGACCAAAAGATTTACCTTGAATTTCTTTTAAGCTTTGTCTTAGATTTATGCATGATATTTATGACTGGCTCTTGTCTAGAGTGTGCACATTAGTAATCTTTTGAGGCTTCCATAATTATTATATCATTTCTCCCTATTTTCTATCTAGAATCATCTTTTTATTTCAAAGGTCTTGTAGCTTTTAGATCAACTTTACTTTCAGGAATTGATATCTTAGATTTCCTTTCAAATCACATATATTAAATTTTCCTTCAAAGTTTCATAGAATAGATTCATAGAATAAGTTTGTTTCATGGTTTCATAGAATAGGTTTCTTTTTCTAGTCAAGTAGATTAAGTTTCATTTCAAAGCATAAGGAGAGTAAATTTGTCTTTTAAAAGTTTAATAGAATAAGATTTGATTTCCTTATCTCATAGAATAGATTTTGAAGCTTTCACTTAGCATAGTTTGCTTTGAATTCATTTAATTTCCAAGTCTTGAATTTGATTTAGGCCTCTAAGACCGAATGTATGCATATGCTTACTAAGTTCTTTCCATAAATAGGTTTAATTTTTATCTTCCAATTAGAATAGTTTCCTTTCAAATAAAAGTTAATAGATTAGCATATATAGTGCAAGTGTACTTCACCAGTTCATGAACTCTAAATTGATGATTTAATGTAAGTAATTTAATCAATAATTAAGTTGCCCGCCAACATGGTCTAGAGATATAGGTTCAAAGAGACATATATCATGTTGGATTATTTCCCTTAAACTTCCCATAAATAGATTTAAAAAATTATCCTCTGAAGTGTTCCTTACCCTGAGACTCAACTTTTGGAATTGTTAAATGTGCTTTGTAACTAGACCTTTTTTTCCAATATTTATCAATTGACTAAAGAATGTATTATTTTTAATATCCCCATAATGCGTGATAATTTCCTTTATAAAATTGGACCAAGATATAACAAAATCATTTTTCCTTTCACAAAGCCACTGATACCATACATGTTGGTCCTATTCTAAAAACATGGATGCAATATTTACCTTTTGTAACGATGCTACTTGGTTTAGATCAAAGTTTTGTTGCATCTAAAATATCCATGTTATAAGATCATTACTGTTTGAGACTCTTTTTTGAATTAACCATGTTGAATAATTTTATGGTCAACGTTTCGAACCTACTAATGAGGTTCATCTTCAAGACCAAGCTGAAAAAACATATCAATCAATATGAATAAATAGCGACCAAATGCATCAAGTTCAAGAATTAGTCATTATGAAAAAATATTATTTAATAAAACTAACCTTAACGACTAGTTTTTAGTCAAGAGATTATAACTAATAAAGTCAAATGGTAAGAGATATAAGATAATTATGTTAATATTATTTATTAAATTATCATAATTAACATCAATGGTTAGTTATTGAAAAAAAAGTATAGTCAAAGGAAGTTATAAGAGGAATTGATTTAAAACAATTATTAAAAATATAGTATTTATAGATAATTATATATATATATATATATAATATATATATATATATATATATATATATATAAGAGTAAACTAAATAAATCACTAAGAACAAAAGGATATCAAAATAAAATAAATAAAAATAGAATTTAAAGCAAACAATAAAATAAAACTCGCAAATAAAGGCAAGAACCCAAGTCTTGCTTAGCTTCAAACCATTGTCCCTATTGATATTTTTGGCATATTTCTCAATTTCAATGGCCTCTCTTAACTTCGTATGGTAGAAATGATCAATCTTTGCAATGAATTTAGACTCTTCAATGAATATATGGTGATGTGACATGTCACTATCATTATACAAAATCTATGACTGTGGACAAAAGTATATTCCCTAGACTAGGTGGCCTAGTCTAGAACAACAGAAAGAAAAGAAACCAATTTTTTACTTAAAGTAAATGGACAACGGTATGAAGCCTACCTAGAATCTATCGTAAGACTTGTTCCTCTCTTAGCTTGTATGCTCCAATCCTAGCTTCGATCGCTATAATTAGAACGTACAAAATCAGACAACACAAGCCAAAGATCTATGACATCTATGTAGTATAATCCAATCACTTCATTAAATATATCAACATGGTATTGAAATACATGAAACCTTAACATCATATATAGGAAAAAAATGAAATATTTGTATTAATAGAAATGGAGAGAGTTACAACCAAATATAGAGTTGATCTTGTATAAGAGCTCCTCCAAGTTGACTTGTCCTTCCTTGTCACAAAGTGTATCTCTATATCATCCTAATGCATGGAATAATTACTCTCACAACAACAGCATGAGGGTAAAATCTATCTCCAAAACACAACCCCTAGCTTGTGGATGGAAGTAAATATATAGGAGAGGATGGTAGGTTAGGAATTATTATCCATTTACCAATATAGGCTTGAGATCCCGTCTTGATGGGAGGATGAGCTCAAGGGATAAGGGGTGAAGTATCCAAGGTATGATAGGACATGATTCAATAATTTCAGCCTAGGTAAATGGTTAGAACAACCTCTAGAATAATCTGGAAGAGGAAGTTTTAGGATTTGTTTTTTTCTCGGTTTTCTAGAATCAATGCACCCCTAATAAGGGGAAACCTACTAGGGATCAACATAGGTCTAGAGAGGGTCAACATGTTGGTGAAAACTATCTCTCAAGGCAGAAAGGTGCATTGGGACTGAAAATTCATTGAAATGAAGTAGTTAAAGGCATAAAATCGGGGATTAGGGAGAGTCATGCTTAAAGATTTGTGCAAAGTTGATGACAAGGGGTAAAAGGATGTTGATTGATCCAGTTAACATGCTTATTGACCATATGTGACAAAATTTCCTATAATAGATTTCCTCCTAAAGTGCAAAGTCAGAAATGGCATCTGATGACTAAAGAGCTTTACCATGTGAAAAGTTGGGATCAAGAAAAATTGGTGAGATCATTATTTGTTACAATACATTTACATCATGATATATCTGCTAATGGAGGCATACCCATGCTTAGAACATAAGCTAACATTACATGTACAATGATCAAATAGACATGTCTACTGATGACAAAAGGTGGACCCGTGATTAATGATTGTCTGTATGATCATAGCCATCATACATTGTGATCTCGTATAATCCTAAAATAGTAGCCCAAATGGATGGAACTAGATATGGGGTCTTCTATATCATTCACACAACCATCCAATGTACAACTCTAGCCATGTGAATCAATGAGTCAGAGTCAAATATGGTAGACACCATCTGATTATTGGCCAATGATGCAAGCCATTAACAAATGCGAGAGAAACTATCGATGATGTTAATGGTCTCGAGGTACTGCAGTACAATTTGTATGGTGTGAATGAATGAGTTGAAATCAAACACCACACAAAATATGTCAGTTGAAGGCCAATTATTTAAAGCTATTGCTGAGAGTGAGGAAAATTTCCGTTGATGTTTGCAAGCACCAAGGTACCAAAGGGTAAGTTTGTAAGTCAAATTCTTGGATAATGAGTTGATCTCAACAGGAAGCAATCCATCGCGGGAGGGCCTTGATGTATCCCCCATCAACAACATGAAATAGGTATCATGATTTGAGATAAAATAATTATGATATGGAACTGGTATTATGATAATTATTATCATTGACACTAAATGGAGTTGGAAGCATTGACCCAACTAAAAATGGAGGCTTTGAAAAGGTATGATGAACCAAAGACAATTAGATTTCCCAACCCAACATCCACAATGATGAAGCGGAAGAGTGTCGTGTTCAAGAGCGATTGACTTCCATTAATGAGTGGAGTGCCCTATTTTCCCAGTTTCCCCAACCATTGTTGGTTAGTACCTCTTTATTTTTGACAAGCTTGAGGAGGATAACATATGCTTGATTTGTAAGTTCATCCTTCAGATGAATCCCTTTAAGTATATTTAACAGACTCTGAGGAGTGGTTGGGTCCTATCATGATCGATGAATCCATTGTTGTTTGATGTTTTAATGAGTCCAGTGAAGGTATAACTTGACATCTTTTTCATGTTTAAAGAGTTTGAAAAAGAGGCGAAAAATAATTATCGCAAGGTTCCTTTTCGTAGATAGTCTCTTGAGTCCGGAAAGGTAGAAAAAAGTACTTAGGAGAACCTCTTAGCGATGTTTTACTAAGGTATTCCTTTTTCGTAAAATAGTCTATCTTAGTCTGAAAAAGGGTTAAAATTGTACCGAGTAGATGTATTTTCATTTACTTTAACGAGTTCGAAAATACAAGTGCTCGACAATAATTTCATGTTTTGGGAGTCTGAAAAGAACTAAAAAAGGAATCCTCCTAGAGGAACGAATGCTACAAATGGGTAGCAATTGGTTCCAGTCATGATGGAACTACTCCAAACAAGTAGAGGTTAAGAGGCAAGATAACAAGACCACTCATCGTAGTTGTTCCTCAGGTAAGGGTAAAAACTAAGTGAAAGTGTATGATTGGCCAAGTAGATGGCAATGATGGAAAAACAAAACCAGGGCACATTTGGTAGCAACAAGATGATAAAAATGGGAATCACGAGAGATAGAATGAGAATGGTTTCATTTTTACACAAGCTTGAAACATGGAAAACTATGATTTATAATGGTTTCATTTTTATACAAGATCGAAACATGGGAAACTATACTTGAGATTGGTTTCATTTTTACACAAGCTTGAAACAAGGAAAAAATTATGCTTGAAATAACTTTGCATGCCCTGAACATAATGACTCAATTCTAGGCACATGCCCTTCAAGCTTCATTTCATGCACCTAAGTAGAATACTGCTTACTAACAAGTGGATGGAATTAAGGTTAATTTACAAGATCAAGTGAAAGACTTATCTGGGAATTTACGAGATCTAGTAAAAGACTCAAATTGTAAGGGGACATGTTTCATTTTTTAATGATCTTGACACGAGAAAAGAAATCTGCTCATGACACCTTATTTCATTGTTTAAGGATATTGACACAAGAAAATGATTTATGCCCTAAAATCTTGTTTCAATTTTTAAGGAGCTTGATAGAAGAAAAGGAACTATGCTCTCGGAACCTTGATCATGACCTCCAAGAGACCATGGTTTCCAAGAAACTATCATCATATGGGAGAAAAATTCTCTGGAAGGGATAAATATCAAGGGATCTAATGGAAAGATCAAGCTCCAATGCCCCAAGTACATGATGCACTACATCACCAACTAGATCATCATTAGATGCAGGCGTATAATAAGTTGCCACCTAATTAATCTGTGGCGGGGAGGACACCACTTTCATATAAGGACCATTTAAGGAAGTTGATTGATTGGGAGTCAAACTAGGACTAACGAATGAAATTTGGTCAATGGTAATGATTCTTCCTTTATGCAGGAAACACATCACACAAAAGAGTTTAGGGACAAGATACCCCATGTCATAAAAATAGTCACGCCCAAGGAGTAAATTAAAATCCAAAGGTCCTTGGACTACCATCACATCTTTATAGACAACCTTTCCTCCCAAAGTAATAGGAAACTGAGGAAGGATCCCTAATGGTTGACTGGCTCCTCTGTTAAAAGCCAACATATTTTGGGTAACAGGCACAAGTTTTGGAGAACCGAAAGCTTTCCAAGTGTTTGAGGAAATAATACTAACAGATGCACCTTCACTTATAATTGTGCTAGTTACGGGCATATTATAAGCCTATACTATGATTTGTAAGGGCACATAATGAGGAAGATGATATCTTACCAATCGACTCCAATCAAAATAAGTGACCATAGTACTTGGAGGCGGTGTCGTAGGAACGCAAGAAATACCCCCTTGTTATATGGGAATGGGAGAACTTCTCCTCTATTCCGTGGGAATAGAAGGATTACCTCCTTGTGTTGTGTGAATGGGAGGATTGTCCCCCTGTGTCATTAGAACGGGAGAGTTATTTCCTTGTACCATTGGAATGGGAGGATTGCCCCACATTTAATTGGAATATAAAGAAATAAGAAGAACCTGAGTGATATGAAGTTCACTCTCTATGGGAAATGTATGATCCACTGAAGGTGTAGTCGAGTCAACTATTTTCTCAACCAATGATTGGTAAGGAAGAGACTCATAGGATTCACATTCAAAGAGAGTGGGATTGATTGGATTTGGATTGCGATCAATCACTTCATCAATTAGTGGAGGATTAGGGGAAAGCTTATGATAACCAGCTGGAAGATGAGGTTGAGAAGCTGTAAGGTTTTCCAAAAAATTTTATGCTTCATCCATATAAGGAAAAAGGTGAATAGTATGATTCCCTTCACATAACCTACAAGGAAACTTAACTTTACCCTTTTTCCCATGGATCTTATGATAACTAGTTGATGGCTTATCACCAGCATGATATCCAGAGGTTGATGATAAAGGATGATGTAAGCCTATGGACCACACTTCTAATACCTTGGTAATACCAGGACATATCTAAGAGGGTGATCACTCTTCCAAATCATGTAAGGGAATTTATCTTTTTGTAGCTGATTGCAAGGTTTCTCCATACTAGTTTCATTCATAGCAATGGTTACTTGGTTTCCCCCTACTTATTTTTCTTCTTATGAATCTTCCTCTTCTTCTTCTTATCCACTTGGTTGCTAACCTTGAGGATTTTGTTAAATTTTCTTAGGGCTATATTGTTCTTTTCTTTGATAATTGCATTTCTTCATTAACACATTATGTTCACCCCATAACATCAAAACATGATTTAGATTTACATCATTAGTAATCATCATATGCAACTATGTAGAAATAAAAATATCATCATTAATGTAGTGAAACATAAAGGAAAAATAAAAGAAAATCATTCAGACATAGAGACACTGGGATTGTTCGGAGACCAGGGAAAAACCCACTATGGGGAAAACCCTTGAAAATTCTTCTTCTTATAGATTGTCATCCAATGATTCAGCAAATGATCCATATCTTCATCTAGGAAGTTAATAATAAAAATCAACTACAACATCCATGAAACAAACCTAACAAATCTTATACTCAAAACACTGATTTTGAAATCTATACTGAACTGTCATTGATTGCAATCAACTACCAAACCCTGGAGTCACTGAGTGAAATATCCAAAAAAATGAGATTACATATTTTACTTCCTAGTTGCATGGAGGAGGAGTCATCTGAGTGACTTTAGAAACCTAGGCACACCCTTCATCCTAGCGAGCAAGCAACTAGGGTTGGATCTAATATGTGTCGAGCGAGCGACTATGTCTATGAAAACCCTAACTCTCGACCACATGCATAGTATGATGTCTGTGCAACTATGTCTATGAAAACCCTAACTCCCGATTTGCATGCACAATGAGATGTCTGTGTGATTGTAAGGATCCCATTGCACACATGAGCTTCTGTGGGAGTGATTGTGATTGAGTTCCTTCTGTGTTGTGCCTGCAATTGTGGCCCAAAACCCTAGATCTAAAATGCAAGCTTCAGACCCTTCAATTTCACGTCAGAGTGAACATATTCCTTTGCGAATGAGCCTCAGACCTATGCGAGCCAAAAACCAAGATAAAAGTGTGTCTCATGATTGTGTCCAAATGAGGTAGAGGTCACTTGTATTTATAGCCTTCCAAGAGGGTCCACTTTTCTTTAGGGCCAACCATATCAAATATGCACATGTGGGTTTTTTTTACCTCATAAATATACTTTCCCTTTTTTGATTTGAGATATCTTTTGGTTGATTTTGGTCCTCTCGTAAAGAGAAATTTAATGTAGTTATTATCTCCATAAATTGAGTTGTACAAAGTGGAATTTGACTGCAATTGCATATTTTTAATACTCCCCTTAACTAGGGAGAATTCCACCTATCAATATCTATCCATCAATCAATATCTCATCCTGACATCATATGTCCTATCTCAAGTATTTTATCATCTCTAATCATTAATTTTCATATTGATTCATCTTTTTCTTATTCCTCCTTATCTTGATTGTCCCTGCTGATATGTTGAAAATTCTCGAATCTAAAAGAAGAAGAATTTGTCATCGAAGGGGAGCATAAGCTACCACCCTTTATTCATTGGGCTACTATCTGGAATCTATGGAAACATCAATGGGGAGTTATATCTACAATGCACACCATCATCAAAGAGCATATCATCAGTGAGCACATCTCAACTTGGAACCACATCGGAGAGCACATTTCAACCTAGAATCTCATGGGGGAGCTATACATCTTATTACTAGATAAAACACCCTAGGATCTGGGTTGAAAAACCCAACAGATCGAAGGGCATATACCAACAAGAAGCAAGAAAACAAGTAGTCCTAATGCTTAAACTACTAAGGTGGGATGAAGAGAGAGTACTCGTAGGTCCTATGTTTGAATATGTTCCCACAAGGTTCAAAAAATATACTTCCTCCAATGCTTCAAAACCTGCAACTCATTCTAGAAAAGCATATATACTAGCAGTAGTTCGAAGCATGTTCAAGATATGAATGTTAGATCATATACACATATGGATATAAAACATGAAATCATACATAATTAGATCATAACATGACTTAAAGCATAATGATCATAACTATCAAGAACATGACATAACTTATTTATTGATGTTTGCAAAGAAAACCTGGAAGAATACAACCTGATTTGACAATAGATCCAAGTGAAACCTTCCTCCAAATCTGTCCAACCCAAGCCTCAACAATCCTCTTTCAAATGCATACACGTAGATGCCATATAAAGGAGATGGTCATCTCTATGAGTAAACAAGGGTTTACTATACCTGGGAGTGCAGGAGGCACAGGGATAAATTAGACTTGATCAAGGACCAATTGGATATAATATCAATATCCTACCTTTCTCTCCCCTTATGCCTTCCCATGAGGTGTATTTATACCACCTCAAAACAATTGTTTTAGTTGGGACATAGTTAGGCCACAGGCTCCTGTAGGTGGGCTTCCAGTGTAAACTGTAAACCCCGCCCATAAAATAGAGGTTTCTATTTTTTTATATTTCAAATGATATACATGGGTTGGGTAGAGATGGATCCATGTGTGTATGTTATTTTTGAAGGGTAGAGTTATGTATGGAATTTAAAATAATGCTTTTTAGTAAAAGGACCAAGTCTAAAGGGAAAGAGCTGCCCAAGGCCATGACTCAGAGGATCAAGTATACAAGGGTGATAAATGATGCTACAACACATCTACAACCCCATATCGAGAAATATGATATATATACATACAACAGAGCACATCTAAACCCTGGTATCACATCAAGGAGCTCATTCTCAACCTAATCGTTTTGCCTATTGATCCTCTCATTGATGACTCTAAGAATTCATGTGGTAGAAAAACTGCATCATAATCCAACTTAGAAAAGATACATGACTTACCAAGAGGTAAGGATCACACACCTCCAAGCCTCCTCAACCCGTTGGCCAAAAGGGGAGGGAAAATCCCAACAAGCCCTACTTATGGGTATGATTCCAACTAGGGTATACTTTGCAAAGACCAATATAGGGTAAGCTACTACTCCAACCCTATGGGTAATAGATAGGGGTGATACCTTATTGTCTAAAGTTCCCTTAACCCTAGGAGCCCTCCATCTCAATTCCTCACCCTGGGAGCTCAAACATGGTGTTGCGGGAAATTCTCCCCTAAGGTTCTTGGGTGAAACCTTAGCAGACGGAAAATTATCTAAGTTAAGAAACACACGCACAACCAACCGTTTATGCTATAAATAACGACTTCTAGGGTAAGAGAAGCATACCCGTGGTCCTACGTTTGGGTAGTTACTCAAGGGTGCAAACCCTTCTTCACGTCCCTTCCGCTCCTTGGTCCTGTAAAAATCACAATCCCACAAACTACAACAGTATATGGACAAGATTTTACATAAAAAATGATCTTTATGTCATATGAAAAGATGAGTTAGTTACAAACTTATAAGCATCTATTTAAGTATGAACTTCACCTATAAATATCATTAACACCAAAACAAGAGCGTTTCGGAAAAGACGTGTTTCTATTAAAAATACAATTAATATTGAAACAAAGAGCAATATTCAACCTGAATCGCTTCTGCACGGCTCAAGCTCAAGCCTCGCTTTCTATCGCGTCCCGCCCCAAGCCACTAGTAGGTCACCCTCCATTACTCTCTCCAAGATGTGATGGGAAAAAATGACATCCAAACACAAAGGAAACAAGGGTTTCCTATACAAGATGGGGGAAGTGCAGGAGGCACAAAAGGTCTTCAGACCTGATCAGGGGGATAGAAAATCAGTATAATCACTTTGCTCAAAAATTTCTCCTCTTTAGGCCTCCCTCATGATGTCTTTTTATACCAACTCCAAGGTAGTTTTTTAGTTAGGAATTGGTTGAGGACAGTTGAGGCCACGGGCACTAATAGGTGATCAGCAGGTGAAAACCGCGATCTCCGCCCGAAAATATGGAATTTTTATATTTTTTAAGTGTTTTAATACATATACGCGGGTTAGCTATGTAGAACCCGCGTACACACGCGTTTAACTCAGGGCAATGTCGCGTACAGGGAATAAAACACTGTTTTTTAGATATGTGACCAGGTCTGGAAGGAGGGGTTGCCCTAGGCCATGGCTGAAGCATCACAAACCATACTGGTGAGATTTGGAGCTATAACAGATGCCCCCTAATATATGAGGTCAGAAGGGGTACATGATGGCCGAAATGTATTAAGCAAGTAAATGGAAAGGAAACCTGCCGGAAGCTGAGGAGTACTTCACCGGAAGTCAGCCTGCCAAGCCACAAAAGAAGATCAGAAAGAAACACCGTCTAAGGCGGGCATACCCATGCTCAGAGAAAACAAAGCAAAGAATGTCCGCATATCAAGTACAAGCGGATCCACTAAGTATACAAGTATAAATGACTGTGGAATACATAATGGATCATCTGATCATAGTCGAACAAGTACATGTCTGAATATCACATATAAACTGTCAATGATACTAGAAGATACAACGGATCACTGATATCAAAGACTGATCCCAAAAAAGGTACCGACTGAACATGATGGATAAGGATGGTACTGCACTGCAAACTCAGGTGTCAGCATATAGAATGTCGCCGTAACTGACTGCAACATATGAGGTGGAAAGGCATCAACTAGCAGTAACAGGAGCAACTGTCAAGTGAACCAATAAATGCTGATACAACCTGAGGTCTTCACCGACCGCCGTGGTACATTTCTACACCATGGGAATAAATGATCTGAAGTCGACCATGTGAGAAATCGTTTGATTACCGGTCATTAATGTATACCGTTAACAAACGCGAGACTACTCACCGATAATGATAATGAGCGTCAAGGTACCCAGTACAAACTGACAAGTGTGAATAAATGAGCTGTAGTCGAACACCTGTAAGAATCTATCGATCAGGAGACAATGATGATTTCCCACTGTCGATAGCGAAAGATCTGCCACTAATGACTGCAAACCCCAAGGTACTGCCAAATGGACTCTAGATCTGTGCCCCAGAGCAATGAGTCGGAGTCGATAGGGAAAGATCCGCTAGAAGGAAGGCATTAAGGCATCCTTCATCAATCTAGCGCGAGTGTAACCCGTAGGCCAATAATGTGGAAGGAATCGGACGAAGGAAGATGTAGTAACCGAACCGAGGTAAGTTTCCGGCGTACACAAGATGTAGCTAGCGCACGGCAGAAACCCTCTGAAC
>APFE031573100.1:6129-27935 GCA_000404065.3 Pinus taeda
ATCTACATGTGTACTTGAAGAAGCCAAGTACACATCCCCACCTTCATCTGAGGTGGTTTTCACCTCTGCAGAAGGAGCGTCATCAAATCCCTTTCCCTTATCAGGAGCTTTAGATTTACACTCCCTTCTGAAGTCCCCTTTCTTTCTGTATTTCCAGCACACCACCTTTATAAGTTTTCCTAGAGATTTAGATCTCCCTCTAGATTTAGATCTCCCACTCGACGACTTATTTTTGTTTCTATTCTGGGACCGTCCTCGTACAGAAAAGGCATCACCATTCTGGTTATCCATATTTTTCCGTCTCATCTCCTCCGTCAGCAAAGCTGAGACTATTTCATCAAACTGCAAAGCAGTTGCATTGCTACCTATTGCAATAACCAGACTATCCCACGACTCTGGTAGAGAACACAACAGACTGATGCACTTACTTTCCTCTGAAATTTTAATATCAACAGATGATAACTGACTTACCATAGTATTAAACGCATTCAGATGCTCTGTCACTGAGTCTCCATCTTTCATCCTTAGGTTATACAACTTTTTCTGCAGGAATAGTTTATTCACTAGAGACTTAGAGTACAAAGTCCCTAACTTGTCCCATAAAACCTTCGCCGTAGCTTCCCCTGATACATTCAACAATACTGAATCTGAGACACACAATCGTATTGTGCTCTTTGCCTTCCGATCCAACTTCTTCCATTCTTCATCGGTCACTCCCGTTGGTTTAGCACCCGGATCTACTGCAATCCACTGATCTTTATCCACCAACAGATCCTCCATCTTGAGTTTCCACAACTCAAAACTCTGACCATTGAACTTCTCAATCTCTATCTTTCCGCTGCTCGCCATCTTCTTTCACCACCAGAATCGATCTCGCAGATCTCCCACTGAACAGGGTCTACCACAGGCCCGAGCGAAACCCTCAGCAACAAAGGCGTCCCCTTGAAGCCAAAACAGCTCTGATACCAAATGTAGGTTTTAACCCCGTACAGAAATTACCTGCATATGAATTCTAAATCACCGTAAAAATAAAAATGCGAGAGCATAACACATAAAACACATATACACAGAGATTTCCCACTGGATCTCAAAACCGAGACTACCAGCTTGATTTTTCATTATGTTCCTTTCAATGTTACAATACATATTTATACATGCTGAAGCATCCAATAACATGGACCGAAAACCATCGCGTCCAAAACCATGGACTGAAAACCATAGGTAGGTTCACCCAACCTAATATAGGGTCTAAAAAAAAATTTCCAAGGGCGCTGCCCCGGACCTCGTAGAGAGGGGCTACCTGCCCCCCTCTAACCGCCTGTTTCACTACGTAGGTTAGTCGTGGAAAGAATATAACACAACCCAACAATTTTTGAGTTTTTAATAAGTAACATAAGATCTACAAACAATTTCAAATTCAGAGAGAAAGGTTTCTAGATCCTCTGAATTTAGACCATGAAATTTTGGAAGAAAATATGGAGGGATTTTCTTCATGTGCACACTACCATTAGTATCTTGAATGGGAAATTTTAGAGGATCTTCCTCATTGTCATCATCTCCATCCATTTCTTCTAAATTCTTTGCAATATTCTTCTTCTAACTGCAAAAGTGAATGGTTATGTGGCTCTTACTACACCACATGATCAAATGGGGGGGTGGGTTAGTTTTGGATATTTTTTTTCTTTTTATGATTGAAGGAAAACAATAAGGCAATGCACTTTTCTATTTGTAAATGAAATATGTCTAATGCAATTTTTTTTTTTTTTTAATTTTTTTTTAATTTTTTTAAATTTATTTATTTATTTATTTTTTCTGAAAAAAAAAATTAAAAAGAAATGAATCAACTAGGGAATAAAACAATGCAGACCTTGAAACCTCCCTGGCAATGATGCCAAAAAGTGTTGAGCCTCAGTATTGCAACAATAATGTTGCAACTCCCAAGACTAGCAACTTTTAATTATCAACCTAGGGTTCATACAAACTTAAGATGTATTGGAACTATATGTGCAGCATACAATGTGTCCTTCCTTTGTTGTCATGATGTAATGGAGTGCATGTACTGGACCCAATCCCTAAACTAATTATAGAAAATGAAATGCTTGAAATGGAAACATTAACCTATTGCAAGAAATAAAGTACAAGGAAAGAAACATATTCTAATTGCATAAAGATCATGAACTAAATGTAAAAGAAACCTAACTTAACCCTATTTATCACGTGTGATGATTTAAACTAACTGAGCATGGAGTCAGATCTAGGGAATATTAACTATTATGTGCATGCATGAATATAAAAGAAATCTTTTTTTTTATCGTTTTGGTTTTATAAATGCAAATGATAATCCTCACTTTTTCTTTGACAGGGGAGACAAGTATGGAGGAAGAGGGTTAAAATGGTCTTGATGGCATGGAGGTCAAGTAGAGGCCTAATTCCAGCTTCAATGATGATTTTTCTCATTTTGGGCTCAAAACAGACCACTACAAGTTTTCCTACAAGATGTACTAGTTCTCCTACATGATCCCCTAGTTCTCCTACAGGATCCCCTAATTTACTACAAGATCTTATAGATTTACTATATGAAATTATAATTCATTGAATGACCAAGAAAATCAAATCAAAATTGGATGGGACAAATTTTGGTATTAACCAGGATGTCTTAGGTCCCCATTCCAAGTGGAATCACTCAAAAATAGCTCTTTTAACCCATGCTAAAAAATAGAAGAAAATGACATGTTGAAAATCTAGAGATTCGAGAACTAATGAGCTAGTAAATCTATAAAATTCCTAACCTAGTCAAGTTCAAAGGAAATGGGGTAATTTTTGTTATGAACTAGGATTCTTTTGTGATCTAATGCAAGTGGAACCAACTCGATTGAAGCTCATTAGCATTATCTAAAAAATAGCAAAAATTTACTACTAGTTGCCACAAAGGAGTTTCAGAAATCTAGATTTGGGAATAAGAAGACTAATCCAAGTAGCTCAATGATTACTATGACCTTCCAAATATTTTCCAAGGATGAGATGATGCTTTTTATCCTACAAAAAAACTAGCATCAACCATTTAACCCAATCCTACAACAAGAAATCATTAATACGAAATGCAGATATAAAGAGAAATATAAACAAGAGATGCATGTGAATAAGAAGTGAAAAGAAGGAAAGAAAATGATACAAAAGGGATCTGAGGCTCTTGGGATGGCCAAGCCAAAGGAAACTCAGATACCTATGGAGGAGAACAAGATTCAGAGGCTGAACATGGCATCAATCCTGATTATTTTCGTCAATACAATTACATCCCTGCAAGAAAATACAATGGAACTACAGAAATATGAGTTCTCTCCACAAGAACACTAATGAAAATATCCCCCTAGAGGAAAATTCGACTTGGTATTTGTTGTAACATGATTAGCTTTGATAATTTAAATTTGTTGATGTAATAGGTTTTAGTAGTTTAGAAATAATAAATGGGTTTGTAAAAGTAAATTTTCCCTCAAAATGTAAATTTAAGTTTCATTAGTTGGTTGATTTAGTTAATCATGCATTTAAACATGATTAAATTATGTACTAAGGTACATTCAAACATTGCTTACAAATCGCCGAGAACAAATTTTCAAAAACGGAAAGAGGTTTTTGCTGATAACATCCTCAGGTACACAAACTTCTCTCATTTTTGTAACAACTATTATGCATTGGGAGATGCAAATGCATCTTTGAAGGCATGTCTTCCAGAAATTTCCTATTTTAGCCACCTTTTTCTAGGGGATATCGTGACTAAAAAAAGATGAATATTTGGAAACTAGAAGAGTTTTTGGTTCATAATATTCCAGAATACAAAAGCCTATCTCACTTTTCACACAGGTGTGAGGGGTTGGTATATACACTCTCATCATGTTTAGCCTATTTTTCCGACTGTGCAATGTCCTGTTTAAGCCTCCTTTTTTCAGAAACTATTGTGGATAATCAGAAATGAATCTTGAAAAACTAGAGGAAGTTTTTGTTGATAAGATACTAGAATACAAAAACCAGCCTCAGTTTTCACACAATTAGCTCAGATTGAGATATTCGAAGGGATGACGAGACCCTATTTTTTAGAAATTCGAGAGGAAAAAGAGCAAGATAGTTAGTGACTTGGAGGCCACTTCATCAAATATGAGTTGCAATAGAATTTGAATTTCTCTTATTTATCAACAGAAATCCTCAAGGATAGTACAAGAACTCTTCAAATAGTTTTAGTTACATTTATTTGTGTTTTATTTTTGTAATACAATTTTTAAATATTTGTAATAGCTCTTGATATTTTTATCAAGATATTTTGTGAGGAAATTGTATAAATGCTTCATCAATTGAAGTAATATTGGTTAGCTTTTGATGCCAAGGCTCTTAAACTATGTAATAGATTCTCTTGTAGAATTCTAATGAAAGCTTTCCAGCTCCAATTATGACAAAATGTTGTGTTTCGTGTATGTCTTTCTAGTGTTTTCATAACTTGTTTCTACATATCTTCAAAGCAATTGTAGGAAGGTTTGGGTAAGGTAGATTAAGTCTTAATCTCTCTATAATTCCCTACAAAATCATAACCTTTAGAAAGATATTAGCCTATTGGATTGTGTGTCCAAGATAACTCCTCTTTGACTGGTTTTTGCTTTATGTTTTTTGATAGCCATTTAAAGAGATTAGCTTATTAGACTATCTGTCTGAAATAGCTCCTCTTGGAATTGGTTTCACTTTGGCCTTCTGTTACCTTTCAATATGTTTTTCTTGGGATGTATAAATATTCTACAAGCATCTAAAATTTCCTAGTTGTTAAGTAGTTAGTCTGGCTGCGTAATTATTAGGAATCCCCTTACTTTCTTCTAGAATAATTCTTGAAAAAGCTAAGTCATTCTGTTAGGTTAGAAGATGATACTTTCAGAAGGGACCCTGAGAGAGAAGCCTTTAATCATGATTAGGGATTATCATTGATCACCAACCATCACCATTAATACCATAAATCTGGCCATTGTGCTTCAAAGTTTGTTGTTCAGTGATAGGTGAACATCGTTAAACAAAGCCTTGTAACAACTAAGGGAGCCCCCTCTGGTTCAAGGGCTAGCTCGAACCTAAAGGTTGGTTGAGTTGGTTTCTTGGCATAGTTTTTGTAGCCAAGGACTTCCTATGGGAAACAGGCACAACATTTGGCACCATTATCAGGGAGCCAAGTAATGAAGATATCTTTCTCTGGGGAATGATAAATATTAGATCTATTCATTGTTGGTGAACAAGGAATAGGCATTTAGTATTGGTTGCATTTCTTTCACCTGATGACTCCACTTTGTCATATGGTGATTCCACTGGGTGACCGATCCCACTATTTTGAAATTTCAATTGTCTTTACTGCTATACAAGGTTCACTGATACTTTTAATCAGTAGTAGCCATGGTCAGAAATATAAAATGTCTACAGAGGATGCAGGTTTTAAAGTACACCTGTGAGTATAAGCTTTTCATGGTACTTTATGTTCATATTGTATATATTCTTTAGATTTTCAACTGCTAGAGTCGTGGTTTGTCAATAAATCCACTTCTCACTTGGTTACATTGGAAAGAAGAATAAACCTAACAGTGTAAATTTTTTCAGTTCAGTTAGATAGAGGTGTGGGGATTGAATAGATATTTTGAGTTTTAATATGGAGTACATCAACGTGTTCATTGTTTATGAGTGGTGTGATTTGAAGAGTATATGATAGATCAACTTATATTTTCAGCCTTCAGAAATTTTTAGTTTTCATATTTCAATATGAAAGAGTATCCGAATTAGTGTAGGATTATGGTTGCATTTTACAGTTGTAGGTTGGAGTGTGCAGTGTGCAGTAGCGGAGTATTCAAATGAAAAAATTGATCCATGGGGATTGGTTATATTTCTACATAAGATGGAAAATAAGCGGTTGGTGGTTTTATGGTATGACTCCATGCACAACACTAAACACAGCTAGTCTACTAGTTCTCAGCATCCTATAAGGCCAAGCAGTCCCCATTGGAGCCAATGTTGTAACATATTAGTTTTGATAATTTAAATTTTCTGATATAATAGGTTTTAATAGTTTAGAAATAATAAATGGGCTTGAAAGAGTAAATGCACCCTCAAAATGTAAATTTAAGTTTCACTAGCTGGTTGATTTAGTTAATCATGCATTTAAACATGATTAAATGATGTAATAAAGTAAATTCAAACATGGTTTACAAACCAGTGAGAATGAATTTTCAAAAAATGAAAGAGGTGTTTGTTGATAACGTCCAAATGTACAACAACCTCTCTCAGTTTCATAACAATTATTATGGATTGGGAGATGCAAAGCATCTTCGAAGGAATGTTTTCCAAAAATTTCCTGTTTTAGTCACCTTTTTGCAGAGGATAGTGTGACTAAAAAAAGATGAATATTTGGAAATTGGAAAAGGTTTTGGTTCATAAGATTCCAGAATACAATATAAAATCTCACTTTTCACACAGGTGTCAGGGGTTGGTATCTACACTCTCATCATGTGTAGCCTATTTTTTCGACTGTGTAATGTCCTGTTTAAGCCACCTTTTGTTCCTAATATACTATAGTACCAAAATCTCTCTCAAGTTTCACACAGCTAGCACATATTGAGATATTCGAAGGGATGAATGGACCCTATTTTTAAGAAATTCAAGAGGAAAAAGCTCAAGACAGTTAGTGACTTGTAGGCCATCTCATCAAATATGAATTAAAATAAAATTCAAATTTCTCTTCTCTATCAACAGAAATCCTCAAGGATAGTACAAGAACTCTTCAAATAGTTTTAGTTACATTTATTTGTGTTCTATTTTTGTAATACATTTTTCAGATATTTGTAATAGATCTTGATATTTTTATCAAGATTTTTTGTGAGGAAATTGTATAAATACTTCATCAATTGAAGTAATATGGATTGGATTTTGATGCCAAGGCTCTTAAACTATGTAATAGCTTCTCCTATAGAATTCTAATGAAAGCCTTCCAACTTCAGTTATGACATAATTTTGTGTTACTCGTATGTCTTTCTAATGTTTTCATAACTTGTTTCTACATATGTTCAAAGCAATTGTAGGAAGGTCTGGGTAAGGTAGATTAAGTCTTAATATCTTTGTAATTCCCTGAAAAATCATAAAGTTTAGAAAGAGATTAGCTTATTAGATTTTTTGTCCAAGATAACTCCTCTTTGACTGGTTTTTGCATTATGTTTTCTGATAGACATTTAAAGAGATTAGCTTATTAGACTATCTGTCTGAAATAGCTCCTCCTAGAATTGGTTTCACTTTGGCCTTATGTTACCTTTGAATATGTTTTTGTTGGGCTATATAAATCTTCTACACACATCTAAATTTCCCTAGTTGTTAAGTAGTCAGTCTGACTGCTCAATTATTTGGACTCCCCTTAGATTCTTCTACCATAATTCTTGAAAAGGCTAAGTCATTCTGTTAGGCTGGAAGCTAACACTTTAAGAAGGGACCCTATGAGAGATGCCTTTAATAATGATTAGGGATTATCATTGATTGCCAACCATCCTAATTAAAACCATAAATCTGGCCATTGTGCTTCAAAGCTTGCTGTTCAGTGACAAGTGAACAGCATTAAAGAAAGCCTCATAACAACTGAGGGAGCCCCCTCTGGTTCAACAGCCAACTTGAACCTAAAGGCTAGTTGAGTTGGTTTCTTGGCGTAGTTTTTGTAGCCAAGGACTACCTACGAGAAACAATTACAACATGTGGCGTCATTTCCAGGGAGCGAAGTAATGAAGATATCTTTCTCCATGGAATGATAAAGATTAGATCTATTCCTTGTTGGTGAAAAAGGAGTACGAATTTAGTATTTGTTGCATTTCTTTCACTCGATGACTCCAGTTTTTCATATGGAAATTCCACTGGGTGACCAATCCCAGTGTTTCAAAATTTTAGTTGTCTTTATTGCTATGCAAGGTTCATTGATACCTTCAATTAGCAGTATATATCTCTCCCTCCTAGCCATGGTCATAAATCTAAAATGTCTACAGAGGATGTAGCTTTTAAAGTACACATGTGAGTATAAGTTGTCCATGGGATTTTATGTTCATATTGTATATATTCTTCAGATCTTTAGCTACTTGAAACATAGTTTGTTAATAAATCCACTTCGCACTTAGTTACATTGGAAAGCAGATTACACCTAATAGTGTAAAGCTTTTCAGTTCAGTTAGATATAGGTGTGGGGATTGAATAGATATTTTGAGTTTCAGTATGTAGTAGATCAACGTGTTCGCTATTTATGAGTCATGTGATTTGAAGAGTATATGATAGATCAACTTATATTTCCAGTCTTTAGAAATTTTCAGTTTTTAGATTTCAGTATGAAAGAGTATCCGAATTAGTGCAGGCATATGGTTTCATTTCAAAGTTTTAGGTTGGAGTGTGCAGTGTGCAGTAGCATAGTATTCAAATGACAACATTGATCCATAGGGATTGGTTATATTTCTACATAAAATGGCATATAAGTGGTTGGTGGTTTTATGGTATGACTCCATTCCTAACGCTAAAGGCAACTCGTCTACTAGTTCTCTGCATCCCATAGGGGGAAGTAGTCCCCATTGGAGCCGATGTTGTAACATGATTAGTTTTGATAATTTAAATTTTTTGATATAATAGGTTTTAGTAGTTTAGAAATAATAAATGGGTCTGGAACAATAAATGCACCCTCAAAATGTAAATTTAAGTTTCATTAGATGGTTGATTTAGTTAATCATGCATTTAAACATGATTAAATGATGTAATAAAGTAAATGAAAACATGGTTTAGAAACCGCTGAGAACGAATTTAAAAAAGTGAAAGAGGTTTTTGTTGATAACATCCTCATGTACAAAAAAATCTCACAGTTTTGTAAGAGCTATTATGGATTGGGAGATGCAAATGTATCTTTGAAGGAATTTTTTCTAGAAATTTCTTGTTTTAGTCACCTTTTTGTAGAGGATAGTGTGACTAAACAAAGATGAATATTTGGAAACTAGAAGAGGTTTTGGTTCATAAGGTTCTAGGATAAAAAATAATCTCTCACTTTTCACATAGTTTCAGGGGTTGGTATATTCACTCTCATCATGTTTAGCCTATTTTTCTGACTATGCAATGTCTTGTTTAAGCCACCTTTTTGCAGAAACTGTTGTGGAATATCAGAGATGAATCTTAGAAAACTGGAGGAGGTTTTAGTTCCTAAGATAATAGAATACAAAAACCTCTCCCAAGTTTCTTACACGTAGCTCATATTGAGATATTCAAAGGGATGAATGGACCCTATTTTTCAAAAATTCAAGAGGAAAAAGCTCAAGATAGTCAGTGACTTGGATGCCACCTCATCAAATATGAGTTGCAATAAAATTTGAATTTCTCTTCTTTACCAACGTAAATCCTCAAGGATAGTACAATAACTCTTCAAATGGTTTTAGTTAAATTTATTTGTGTTCTATTTTTGTAATACAATTTTCAGATATTTGTAATAGCCCTTGATATTTTTATCAAGATGTTTTGTGAGGAAATTGTATAAATATTTCATCAACTAAAATAATATGGGTTGGATTTTGATACCAAGGCTATTAAAATATGTAATAGCTTCTCTTGCATAATTCTAATGAAAGCCTTCCAACTCTAGTTATGAAAGAATTTTGTGTTTCTCGTATGCCTTTCTAGTGTTTTCATAACTTCTTTCTACATATATTCAAAGGAATTGTAGGAAGGTATGGGTAAGGTAGATTAAGAATTAATATCTCTATAATTCCCTACAAAATCATAAACTTTAGAAAGGGATTAGCTTATTGGACTATTTGTCCAAGATAACTCCTCTTTGACTAGTTTTTTCTTTATGTTTTCTAATAGCCATATAAAGAGATTAGATTATTAAACTATCTGTCTAAAATAGCTCCTCTTGGAATTGGTTTCAATTTGTCCTTCTCTTACTTTTGAATATGATTTTTTTGGGCTGTAGAAATGTTCTACACACATCTAAATTTTCTTAATTGTTAAGTAGTCACTCTGATTGCTCAATTATTAGGAATCCCCTTACATTATTCTACCATAATTCTTGGAAAAGCTAAGTCATTCTGTCAGGCTGGAAGTTGACACTTTCAAAAGGGACCCTATGAGAGAGGATTTTAATAATGATTAAGGATTATCACTGATCGCCAACTATCCCCATTAAAAACCATAAATTTGGCCATTGTGCTTCAAAGGCTATTGTTCAGTGACAGGTGAAAATTGTTAAACAAAGCCTCGTAACAACTGAGGGAGCCCCCTCTAGTTCAAGGGCAAACTTGAACCTAAAGGCTGGTTGAGTTGGTTTCCAGGCATACTTTCTGTAGCCAAGGATTGCCTATGGGAAACAGGTACAACATTTTGTTCCATTGTCAGGGAGCAAAGTAACAAAGATATCTTTCTCCAGGGAATGATAAAGATTAGATCTATTCCTTGCTCGTGAACAAGGAGTAGGCATTTAGTGTTGGTTACATTTATTTCTCCTAGTGACTCCACCTTTTCATATAGTGATTCCACTAGGTGACTGATCATAGTGTTTCAAAATTTCAACTGTCTTTATTACTATGGAAGGTTCATTGATACTTTTAATCAAAAGTACATGTCTCTCCCTCCTAGCCATGGTCAAAAATATAAAATGTCTATAGAGGATGTCGATTTTAAATTACACCTGTCAGTATAAGTTTTCCATGGGATTATATGTTCTTATTGTATATATTCTTCAAATTTTCAGCTACTGGCAACATGGTTTGTCAATAAATCCACTTTGCACTTGGTTACATTGGAAAGCAGATTACACCTGACAGCGTGAAGTTTTTCAGTTCAGTTAGATAGAGCTATGGGGATTGAATAGATATTTGGAGTTTCAGTATGTAGTAGATCAACGTGTTTGCTGCTTATGAGTGGTGTGATTTTAAGAGTATATGATAGCTCAACTAATATTTTCATTCTTTACATATTTTTATTTTTTAGATTTCAGCATGAAAGAGTATCTGAATCAGTGTAGGCATATGGTTACATTTCATAATTGTAGGTTGCAGTATGCAGTGTGTAGTAGTTGAGTATTCAAATGACAACATTGATCCATGGGGATTGGTTATATTTCTATATAAAATGGAAAATAAGTGGTTGGTGGATGTATGGTATGACTCCATGCCCATTGCTAAAGGCAATTGGTTTACTAGTTCTCTACATCCCATAGGGGGAAGCAGTCCCCATTGGAGCAGATGTTGTAACATGATTAGTTTTGATAATTTAAATTTGCTGATATAATAGGTTTTAGTAGTTGAGAAATAATAAATTGGTCTACAAGAGTAAATGAACCTTAAAAATGTAAATTTAAGTTTCATTAGCTGGTTGATTTAGTTAATCATGCATTTAAACATGATTAAATTATGTAATAAACTAAATTCAAACATGGTTTACAAACTGCTGAGAACAAATTTTCAAAAATTGAAAGCGGTTTTGTTGATAACATACTCATGTACAAAAACCTCTCTCAGTTTTGTGACACCTATTATGGCTTGGGAGATGCAAATGCACCTTTGAAGGAATGTTTTCCAGAAATTTCTTGTTTTAGTCACCTTTTTGCAAAGGATAGTGTGACTACATAAAGATGAATTTTTGGAAATTGGAAGAGGTTTTGGTTCATAAGATTCCAGAATGCAGAAGACTCTCCCAATTTTCACATAGGTTTCAGGGGTTGTTAAATACACTCTCATCATGCTTAGCCTATTGTTCCAACTATGCAATTTCCATTTAAGCCACCTTTTTGCAGAACCTGTTGTGGATAATCAAAGACGAATCTTGGAAAAATGGAGGAAGTTTTTGTTTCTAAGATACTAGACTACAAAAACCACTCCCAAGTTTCACACAACTATCTCATATTGAGATATTAGAAGGGATGATTCGACCCTATTTTTCAGAAATTCGAGAGGCAAAAGCTCAAGACAGTTAGTGACTTGGAGGCCACCTCATCAAATATGAGTTGCAATCAAATTCAAATTTCTCTTATTTATCAATAGAAATAATTAAGGATATTACAAGAACTCTTCAAATAGTTTTAGTTATATTTATATGTGTTCTATTTTTTTTAATACAATTATTAGATATTTCTAATAGCTCTTGATATTTTTATCAAGATATTTTGGGAGAAAATTGTATAAATACTTCATCAATTGAAGTAATATGGGTTGGATTTTGATGCCAAGGCCCTTAAAATATGTAATATCTTCTCTTGTGGAATTATAATGAAAGCCTTCCGGCTCCAATTATGACAAAATTTTGTGTTTCTCGTATGTCTTTCTAATGTTTTCATAACTTGTTTCTACATATGTTCAACGAAATTGTAGGAAGGTCTAGGCAAGGTAGATTAAGTCTTAATCTCTCTGTAATTCCTTGCAAAATTATAACCTTTAGAAAGAGATTAGCTTATTGGACTGTTTGTCCAAGATAACTCCTCTTTGACTGGTTTTTCCTTTATGTTTTCTGATAGTAATTTAAAGAGATTAGCTTATTAGACTATCTGTCTAAAATAGCTCCTCTTGGAATTGGTTTCACTGTTCCCTTCTGTTACTTTTCAATATGTTTTTGTTGGGCTATAGAAATCTTCCACAATCATATAAATTTCCCTAGTTGTTAAGTAGTCAGTCTGATTGTTCAATTACTAGGAATCCCCTACATTCTTCTACGATAATTCTTGAAAAATCTAAGTCCTTCTATTAGGCTGGAAGGTGACACTTTCAAAAGAGACCCTATGAGAGAGGCCTTTAATCATGATTAGAGATTATGATTGATTGCCAACCATTCCCATTAAAACCATAAATCTGGCCATCGTGCTTCAAAGGCTTTTGTTCAGTAACAGGTGAACAACGTTAAACAAAGCCTCATAACAATTGATGGAGCCCCATCCGGTTCAAGTGCCAACTTGAACCTAAAGGCTGGCTGAGTTAGTTTCCTGGCATATTTTTTGCAGGCAAGGAAAGCCTACGGGAAATAAGTATAAAATTTGTCACTGTTGTTGGGGAGTGAATTAACGAAGATATCTTTCTCCAGCAAACGATAAAGATTAGATCTATTCCTTGCTGGTGAACAAGGAGTACGCATTTGTATTGGTTGCATTTATTTCACCAAGAAACTCCACTTTGTCATATGGCGATTCCAGTGGGTGACAGATCCCACTATTTCAAAATTTCAACTATATTTATATATATGCAAGGTTCATTGATACTTTCAATCAGTAGTATATGCCTCTCCCTCCCAGCCATGGTCAGAAATCTAAAATGTCTACAGAGGATGCAGCTTTTAAAGTACAGCTGTGAGTATAAGTTTTCCATGGGATTTTATGTTCATATTGTATATATTCTTAAGATTTCCAGCTGTTGGCAACATGGTCTGTCAATAAATCCACTTCACACTTGGTTACATTGGAAAGCAGATAACACCTAACAGTGTAACGTTTTTTAGTTCAGTTAGATAGAGGTGTGGGGATTGAAAGATATTTTGAGTTTAAGTATGTAGTAGATCAACATGTTCATTGTTTATGAGTGGTGTGATTTGAAGAGTATATGATAGATTAGCTTATATTTCAGTCTTTCGAAATTTTTAGTTTTCAGATTTTAGTATGAAAGAGTATCCGAATTAATGTAGGCATATGGTTGCATTTCACAGTTGTAGGTTGCATTGTGCAATGTGCAGTAGCAAAGTATTCAAATGACAACATTGATCCATGGGGATTGGATATATTTCTACATAAAATGGAAAATAAGTGGTTGGTGGTTTTATGGTATGACTCCATGCCCAACACTAAAGGAAACTACTCTACTGGTTCTCTGCATCCCATAGGGGGAAGTAGTCCCCATTGGAGTCGATGTTGTAACATGATTAGTTTTGATAATTTAAATTTTCTAATGTAATAGGTTTTAGTAGTTTAGAAATAATAAATGGGTTTGCAAGAGTAAATGTGCCCTTAAATGTAAATTTAAGTTTCATTAGCCGGTTTATTTAGCTAATCATGCATTTAAACATGATTAAATGATGTAATAAAGTACATTCAAGCATGGTTTATAAATCATTTAGAACGAATTTTTAGAAAATGAAAGAGCTGTTTGTTGATAACATCCTCATGTACAAAAACCTCTCTCAGTTTTGTAACATCTATTCTGGATTGGGAGATGCAAATGCATCTTTGAAGGAATGCTTTATGGAAATTTCTTGTTTTAGTCACCTTTTTGCAAAGGATAGTGTGACTAAAAAAATATGAATATTTGGAAACTATAAGAATTTTTGGTTCATAAGATTCCAGACTACAAAAGTCTATCTCAATTTTTACACAGATGTCAGGGGTTGGTATATACACTCTCATCATTTTTAGCCTATTTTTTTTACTGTGCAATGTCCTATTTAAGCCACCTTTTTGTAGAAACTATTGTGGATAATCAGAGATGAGTCTTGGAAAAATAGAGGATTTTTTTGTTCGTAAGGTACTATACTACAAAAACCATTCTCAGTTTTTAGACATCTAGCTCAAATTGAGATATTCGAAGGGATGACTGGACCCTATTTTTCAAAAATTCGGGAGGAAAAAGGTCAAGACAGTTAGTGACTTGGAGGCCACCTCATTAAATATGATTTGCAATCAAATTTGAATTTCTCTTCTTTCTCAATAGAAATCCTCAAGGATAGTACAAGAACTCTTCCAATAGTTTTAGTTACATTTATTTGTGTTTTATTTTTGTAATACAATTTTTAGATATTTGTAATAGCTCTTGATATTTTTATCAAGATATTTTGTGAGGAAATTGTATAAATACTTCATCAATTGAAGTAATATGGGTTGACTTTTGATGCTAAGGCTCTTAAAATATGTAATAGCTTCTCTCGTAGAATTCTAATGAAAGCCTTCCGAATCTAGTTATGATAGAATTTTGTGTTTCTCGTATGTCTTTCCAATGTTTTCATAACTTGTTTCTACATATGTTCAAAGCAATTGTAGGAAGGTCTGGGTAAGGTAGATTAAGTCTTAATCTCTCTATAATTCCCTACAAAATCATAACCTTTAGAAATAGATTAGCTTATTGGATTATTTTTCCAAGATAAATCCTCTTTGACTGGTTTTTGCTTTTATGTTTTTTGATAGCCATTTAAAGAGATTATCTTATTAGACTATTTGTCTTAAATAGATCTTCTTGAAATTGGTTTCACTTTGGCCTTCTATTACCTTTGAACATATTTTTGTTGGGTTGTAGAAGTCTTCTACATGCATTTAAATTTCCCTAGTTGTTAAGTAGTTAGTTTGACTGCTCAATTATTAGGAATCCCCTTACATTCTTCTACAATAATTCTTGGAAAGCCAAGTCATTGTTTTAGGCTAGAAGCTAACACTTTCAGAAGGCACCCAGTGAGAGAGGCCTTTAATAATAATTAGGGATTATCATTTATCACCAACCATCCCATTAAAACCATAAATCTGGCCATTGTTATTCAAAGGTTATTGTTCAGTGACAGGTGAACAGTGTTAAACAAAGCCTCATAACTACTGAGGGAGCCCCCTCTAGTTCAACGACTAGTTTGAACCTAAAGGCTGGTTGAGTTGGTTTCCTGGCATAGTTTTTGTAGCCAAGGAATTCCTACAGGAAATAGGTACAAAAATACTTATGCAAAATGATTAGGAATCATTCCCCATGAATGGAGGAAGCTTTCCCCACCATAATCCCTTGATTAGTGGATCTGGTTCCCAATACTAGGAATCTACATTAAATGGAAGCGAACACATTCCTAGATTTTCTTAATCATTGGAGTTCTACAATCGATGCAATAATTCCATAGTATCTTCTTGATTGATTATTTAATAATGATCCTCCTATAGTAGGGAGCAAGTCCGTAGATTATCTCCTCCTCCAAATCTTCATAATCTGCCCAATATTCTCATAATATTCCACAAAAATAAACAATATTAGGCACAAATATGAAATTATTCATATACCTTCCTAATTAATATATTAAAGTTAAAAATACATTATCTAATGCAAAAATAGAGGTTTAATATTTTGAAAGATGGTTAGATGAGCCTTATTTTATGCTTAATTTAGAGGCATGGGCCTTAATTTATGTCTAATTTAGAGGCCCATCACACATTAATCACCTTAGGCCTAGAGAATACAAATTTATAGGAGAATGAATTCATGGAATTATTTTAGTTATGTATTATAGTTACGGATGGGAGCATACACAATGGAATAAATGAAGAAAAATGGAAATATAATGAATAGAGGGAATGTATTGAATGTTGGAAAATATCAACAGTAAATATCTCCACTAAGGAGAATTACTAATCCAAATTCACACCTTGTTACATAATAAAAATAAGGGTTAAGAACATTCATCATGGCTACTTGTAAAGAAAAAAAATTAAATTAGTGGGTCCAATTTTAGACCATTGACTAGTCCTAACTTCATTCTCTTAGGGACTTCCCAAAGATCTCTAAGCAACAACCGACTTCGCCTACAAGCTATAGCATTGATCCACAGATATATATATATATAGATAGATAGATAGATAGATAGATAGATAGATAGATATATAATAATTAATGGCCTTTAGATTGTCGGGTATGTGTTATATTATTTGTACTATTAGCCTCATGCATAGGTCATATATGTTAGGGGCAATGAGATCATACACAATTGAGAGGCAACCAAAATTTTTATCAATCAAGATGCTAAAAAATCAGTTGGAAATGATAAAATCTGATGGTAAGTATAAACCATCACTCTTAGAAAAGTTAGTAGAGAACTTGAAATGTCCACCACGTTGGTTTTCGATAACTTTAGTGATGTCAATTGAGCATAGTTGACTGTTTTTCTTCCAACAATAAAGATATATGGGTTGGAATCATTAATTAGTCATTGTTTTGCATGATGATTTTTTTCTTTTCAGCCCTATTTTTTCTTATCTAAAACTCCACTAAGGAAAACTCAAATAATCCACATACAGGAAAATAGAAATTGAGAAAATGAATGTTGACAACTCAGCTGATGTAGCAACGAATTCCTCAAATACCTACTACGATTGTTCACGGAAAATAAAGTGTGGAATATGAGAATGCAACATATACTCTTGCTAAAACATATTGCGCGATGCATGCAAGTTAGATTCGACGTCCAATAAAGATATGGGAAAGAAAGTTGAAAATGAAAAATTGTATGTATCTAGTTGCCTTCACCTAGAATAATCAATCAATTGTATTGCAATTAGGATTTTGTTAGTTCAACCTCCAATTTTATATCCACTTTATTGTTTTCTAATATTGACCATCTCTATTAAGATTCTTCTTCTATCTAAAATATGAAAATTTTCATTTTAACATGAAGTCTTCTAAGAAATATTGTACACAATTTTTTACGTGCTTGAATTGTCTATCACATGGTCAAACTATATTTTTTTAGTACATGAAGCATTTTATGAAAATCTATGAAATTCACGGCTTCATTTTCCAAGGCCTTTGGGAAGCTTCAGAAACCTACAATATTGAATGCGAATTTTGTTTTGAGGATTGCAGAAATCTTCATGGATAGAGAAACAAATTTGGAAGTTGAGTTCTCTAGGTCGTATTTCTCTTTGAATAAGACCGCTTGTTGAAGTTGATTTTTAATATAAGTTATAGTTGTTTATCAAGCTTCAACAAAAAATCTTATCCTTTTCTGGTTGATTATTAATTGATGGATTTGTTATTTCTACCTATTGCTCTTTCTTAAAGTTTTTGTACTAATTAGTTTGATTTAATTGAGGATCAAACATTGGTGGTATTTTTGTAGTATGTTAAATTCTTGTTTGTATTGAATCAAGTGTTTGCTATAAAATATCAATTGATGTGTTATATCTAGAAAACTACAAGTATCGTAAATATGGGAAAACTATTGGTTCTTTGCATATAAATCTGTAAAACAGAGAAAAATTGCTCTTATTTTATCTTTTCATTATAATGATCATTGATTTTTTGAGTTTGAGTGATTGATGATGGTCACTGGTGTTCCCTCAAATTGGAAGTTTGGTGTTGGAATTCAGTGTGGATTTTCCATTAAACAATCACATAACAATTGGAATCTAAAAGTTACATTCCAATAATCCTATTTGGGGGATTACTAGTGGTGATTGCTACATATTTTTGATGTTGGAAATTTCCTCCAAATCACAGGTAATATATTGTACCATGGGTCAGGAACATAATGGGAAGGGATGTTATGAAACTAGATCACAAAATAGAAGAAAGAGACAGATCAACGACTTAAAACGTAAACTCTTCAAAGGGGAAACCTCCTTTAAATTACACAAATGAACAATTCTTGAATGATACAAATGACAAGACCTCCTTTCTATATATAAGAGTCTAAGGGGTCACAATATAATCAAAGTCAACATAACAATAATAATGTAAAGGCACACCAATAACAATAGTGGGCTTCTATGGGGCACAATAATAATAGTATGGGGGAAACATGGGCACAATACTAATAATAATAAGGGGCTAGAATGACAATAATAATAAGGTAATACACTAGTGTTATAGGGATCTAACATGCCCTTCTCCTTCAAAAAAGTGTTGTCCTCAATGCTTCTATATAAAATTGTCATCTTCCCATGTGGAATCTTCAACGGGTAAGTTCTTCCACTTCATGAGATACTCTGAAATTGTTCGATTTCGTAGTTGTTGAAATCTTCTTTCTATGACTTCTTTAGGTTCCAATATGATTTTTCCTTCCTCGTCAAGTTCTGGAAACATTGTTTGAACTAGGATCTTGTCAGTTATAACCTTCTTTAGGCATGAAACATGGAACATTAGGTGCACTCAAGAAGATGCAGGAAGTTCCAATTTGCATGCCATAGTACTAATCTTTCGTAACACCTTGTACAAACCATAATACTTTGGTGATAATTTATTATCCTTCTTAGCTTGGCTAAGGTACATTTGTTTGTATGGTTGTAGTCATAGAAATACCCAGTCACATAAATCAAAACGTTTTTGGTTGTGCTATTGATCTTTTTGTTGTTTCATTCTATTCTGTGTAAAGTGAGGTTATCCTCTAAGAATTGGAGAACTTTTGTTTGATGCTCAATGTGACCTTCCACTACTTAAACCTTAGAATTTTCTCTAAAATATGATGTGATGGATGGTGGATGATATCCATAAAGTGCCATAAATGGGGCCATTTTTGTTATAGCGAAAATTCCACCATGACCTATTTGAAGCAAAGAAACCCTAAAATCCCAAGCTCTGATACTAGTTGTTATGAAACCATATCACAAAATAGAAGAAATAGATAGATCAATGACTTAAAACATAGCCTCTTCGAGGGGGAATCCTCCTTTACATTACACAAATGAACAATTCTTGAATGATATAAATGAGAAGACCTACTTTCTATATATAGAAGTCTAAGGGGTCACAAGATAATCAGAGCTGACATAACAATAATAATGTAAGGGCACAACATAAAAATAGTGGGCTTCTATGGGGCACAATAATATCAGTATGGGGACAACATGAGCACAAAAATAACAATAAGGGAATACACTAGTATTATAGGGACCTAACAAGGGAATTGTCTTTGCAATTTTTCCACTTATATTGTAGTGATTCATAAATATAAGAAAAACATTAATAATTTGATATAGACTAGTTTCCCTATTCATATGTGATAATGCACCAAAATAGTAGCTCTTATCTGAAGAAATTGTCATTGGTCTTCGACATTCTTGACATAATTGATCTCCAGCTTTGGACTTATTCACTTAACCTTCTACATTATCTAGTTATATACATGTATACAATGTTATCCTATTATTGTATCCCTTTTACTTCATTTCATTTTATTCTAGACATAGATTTTTCTTTTTCTAGGAGTTTTGTTTGCACTCCCACACTGTATAAGTAATCTACATCTTGAGAGTTTTAGCAGGTAACTTATTTGGCATGGTTGTGATTAGCATTCCTTGAAGGTTGAATACTAATTTTACTAAGGTGTTATTTTCTATGGTTATGTTTTATTTTCTTTGTTTATATAAGTCATCTGATCACATAATGGCCACTATTTCTGAACTGGAAAAAAAAAATTGAGTTTCTTTCTTTTATGGGGAAAAATGGTATTGACAATATTGGTTATGTTAAGGTATATATCATATAAATCCTTTATATTCTTCTTTATTTTATATCCCAATGTTCATCGTCTTTCATCTTCTTTATTTTTCAGAAAAGGAACTTAGTATTGACGGTAAGAAGTAGGAATTGAAGAAAGAGAAGAACAATAACACTGGAGTGACGAAATGAAAATTAAAAAGAGAGAGAAGAGAACTGGTCCAATGGCACTTGTACAACCAATATCTCACACAAGACACACACAAAGACTGATGGTCAAGCTCTTATAGTTGGTGAATTCACCTAGAATGCCTTGACAACACAATGATAATGTTTTGAAGTGATAACACAATATTTCATATGTAAATTTTACTCCAACAAATATTAAGTTGGAAACTCATATTGTAATACTTGACATTTTTATATAATATAATTTTCATGGTTGAAATTATTTATAGTTGTGCTTGATATTATTTAGTATTATAATTAACATTTGTAACTTTGTGTCTTCATATTAGATGAACATGTACATTATATGCCATTTTTTTTTTAATTTACTTATAAAATCATACTAATTGATTTATGTTGATTAATAATGAAGACATAAAATCAATATAAAACTACTAAATTAGTAGTTTATGTTGAGTAATGATTATCACAAATAAAATGAGTATATGAATAAATTAGTTTCTTGTAATGGTTGATAATGAAAGTAAATGAAATGACTATAAATTACTAAAGTAGGCATTTATATAATGAATATGAAATTACAAAAAAATATAAATGACTGCTGCAAATAATAAATTTTTTATTACAAATAATGACAAAATTTTGCATATGTACGACTATTATTAACTAATTTACTATATCTTATAGCATGACGAAAAATTAGTCATATTTCTTAGGCCAATAATTTGTTTCAAATAATGACTAAAATTTGCATCTATATGCCTATTAATAGCTAATTTACAATATCTTATAGCACGACCAACATTTTGGTCATGTTTCATTAGTCATTAATTGGATTTCTCGGGTGATCATTTAGTAATATATTTTGTTGTTTATTTCATCATTAATTGTGGCAATTAATGACTAAATCAATGACTAAATTAATGACCAAATTTATGACTAAATATAACACTAGATAATAAAATTGAGACAACTAATTAATGACTAAGATAAAAACAACCAAACGTTGGTTGTGTTATAAGATATTGTAAATTAGCTACTATTAGTTGTAGAAATTTTGAATAATTTAACACATATTCAACAGAGATTATCCTGATCATGTACTATTGCGGAAAACATATACAATACATAAGCTCCTCTACGTTGATCATCAATATAGCAGCATCAATAACAATAAAACATCAAGAGCATTCACACATTAACACAGTATGTATCCCGGGGAAAGCATCTCGCTAAAAACCCCAACTATCTGTATATTAATGATTGAGTCATGTAACATTACAAAGTACAATGCTTATCACAAGCAATCCAGTACCAGCTCAACCTGTTACACACAATACAGCTCAGATCTGAATCAATCACTGGCTCAAATCTCTTCTGCTGCTTACCTGCCTCCGCTGCTCAATACCTGCACAAGAACCGGTGATAATTCCAAGGCAACCACGTCTTTCCTTG